>JAABKJ010075445.1:25916401-26015367 GCA_011634705.1 Andricus grossulariae | reverse complement strand
ATTCAAGTGAAACCTTCTTGCATTCTCATCATTTATGATTGAGAAAGTATTAGAATTTTCCCAAATTTAACACCACAGTTTTTCAACGGATCTCCACGTTTGGAGACCTCCTGAAGCAGAAAATCAAATTTTTGCGATGACGTCTGTCTGTCTGCCGGTCTGTCCGTAAACACGATAACTCTCGAAATAATGAAGAGATCGAATCGAGCTTTGGTACACTCTTTCAGGCTTCAAAATAAAAGTTCGTTAACCAGCCATTTTGGATATAAATTTAAAAAGTTAAAGCATTTTCAAAATTTTTGAGACTATTTTTTTTTAAGATTTAAAAATGTTATGAACGGATATACGTTGTACTCAGAAAACCAAACAACTCATCCATATGACTTTTTTCGACAAAATGAAAATGATCAGAATTATAGCATTTACAATATTTAAAAAATTAATTAAAAATAAAAATTTTAAGCCAAACAACGCACGATATAAAACAGAATCAAGTGGAGAAAAACATGGCTTTTTAAAATCCTTACAAGATTACCATAGGCCCGCTCAAACTTGCGAGCCGCGAGCTAAGCGTTTGTATTTAGTAAAAATTTAAACTTTTTTGGTTAAAAATGCAACTGTTTGGTTAAAAACTAATCATTACTTTTTAAGGATTCAACTATTTTGTTTAAAAATTCGCCTTTTATTGTAGAATTCAACAATTTTCCGTTCCAAATTAAAATATTTTTGAGATTTAATGTCTACTATCACATTATTTGTTGAGAATTCATCGTTTTAGGTTGAAAATTTAATTTATTGGTTGAAGGTTAAATAACTTTTTGGAAAATCTTGTTTTTTTTTTGTTGAAGATTCATATTTTTAGTTGAAAATTCATCTCTTTGATTAAAAATGTAACTATTTTTTAAAAATCATTTTCGGTTCAATATCTATTAATTTTACTGGAAATGTAACTTTTCCATTTTTGTTTAAAAATAAATCCCTTTTAGTTTAAAATTTCTCATTTTGGTTGAAAATGATCTGATTGGTTGAAAAGTAAACTATTTTGTTTAAAATTGATCTTTTAGGTAGAAAATTGATATTTGCGGGTTGGACATTCAACGGTTTTCCAGAAAATTTGTCACTTTGATTGAACATTGGTCTTTTTTGCTTAAATGTTAGACTAACTTATTACAAATTAATTTTTTTGGTTGCATATTCATCATTTTAGATGAAAACTCATCTCTTTTGGAAAATTTGATTATTGTTCAATTTTTTGTTGTAAAAAATTCTATTGTCTTTAGTTGAAGTTCATTTTTTTTTAATCCGAGCATTGGGCTGAAAATTGATCTTAAGTAAAAAGTTCTAGTATTTGGTTAAAACGTCAACTATCTTGTTGAAAATTTAAATATTTTGTTATAAATTAATCTATTTTCGTCAAAAATTCAATTATTTTGTAGAACATTCGTTCATTGAGACGAAAAATTTGGCCTTTTGGATCGAAGATTTATCTTTTTTTGATTAAAAATAAACCTAATTCTAAAAAAATCAATTATACGGTCAGAAAGTCAACTGTTCTTGGTTGAAGTTCAATCGTTTTTGTCTCAATATTAGAATAATTGATTGAATATTTAATAATTTGCTTAAAAATTTAACTATATTGTTAAAAATTCAATTATTTTGTTGAAAATTACACTATTTTGTTAAAAAGTAATCTTTTTTGGTCGAAAATGAAACTGTTTTGTTGAAAAATGTTCCTTCTGGATGGAACATTTTTTTTATCTAAATTTGAAATTGTTTTATTTCGTTTGTAAAAGATTTTATGTTAAAAATTATTTCAGAAAAAAAAAAGAATTGGTAATTTTTCATAAAAAATGCAGATTCTGCCAAAAATGTGTACCGAAATCACGTAAAAAGGGTGGATCAGCAGATCCTGCTTTCTTGGTAACACCAGCCTTCGGAAAACAGCCGTGGTGTTTGCAAGAAAGCAGGGTCAGCAAGAAATTCGAAATAATCTTTAAGATTATAACGATTTTATTGTGAATTATTATTACGTACCATGAAATACGTATATAACAAAAAATTTTGTGTTAATTAAATAAAATTATGTTTGGCTGGCTATAGGTGATTAAAAAAAAAGCGTCGACATATAATGTTTTAGATACAAAGTTACGAGCATGGTGTAACCTGGAGTTCGTCTTTTATCGCAGTTATCATTACACAGCGGCCGCGAGCGCTGGATTTGACAGCAGTCGCCTCTGGAAGTTTTCGTAGAGCTTCCATCTGTCACTCCATCTGTTTTCAGTAGCTTGCTTCCTGATGGTCTGGAAAGTTTCTTACAATGCGACAGGTGTTTAACAAAACTGCCTTCTGAGCTGCTGTCAGTACCCTGCCGACTCCTAAATGTTCAAGATGTTCAGTGCATCTTGCGTGCACATTGCCTGTAGCCGAAATAACAATAGGATAATAGATGCATGTATCACATTCCTCCATATTGCATCTACTTCATGCCCTAGCTCATTATACTCATGGACCTTAGTCAGTTCCCTGAATATTTTATTATATTCACTGAAATATCTATTGAAATTCTTTGAAATCCTTGGTAATGTTACTAAATCACATGAAGTTACTAAAATTTGAAAAAAAGTTATTAAATTTCACGTAATTCCTGGAAATCTTCTTCTTTTGATACTCCTCAAAATATTTGAATTGCCACGAAATCTGAAAAAAAAAATTAAGAAATCACATAAAATCCGGTGGAATTTCTGAAAATCTTGTTAAATCACAAAAAATTCTTCGGCTTTCTGAATATATTATATTAAATTCAATGAAATATCTATTGAACTTGAAATCCCTGGTAATCTTATTAAATCACATAAATTCACTGTTTGAAATTTGTGTATGAAATTTCACGAAATTCCTTCAAATCTTCAAAATTTCATGAAATCTCTGAAAATTTTAAGAAAACTCATAAAATCTGGTGAAATACCTGAAAATCTTGTTAAATCACAAAAAAATACTTCAGCTCCCTAAATATTTTTTTTAAATGTAACTAAATATCTATTGATATTCCTTGAAATTCCTCATAATCGTATTAAATTACATGAAGTCATTTAAATTTGAAATAATGTTATTAAATTCCATGAAATCTCTGAAAATTTTAAGAAATCACATGAAATTCCTTGAAATCCCTGGTAATCTTATTAAATGAAATAAAGTGACTGAAATTTGAAAAAATGTTATTAAATTTTGTGAAATCCCTTGAAATCTTTGAAAATCCATAAAATCTCTGAAAATTTTGAAAAATCTTATTATCTCGGTGAAACCCGTAAAAATCTTATTGAATCACAAAAAAATACTTTAGCTTCCTAAATATTTTACTATATTCAATGAAATATTTATCGAAATTCCTTGAAATCCCCGGTAATCTCATTAAATCACATGGAGTCACTGAAATGTTGAAAAGTTTAATTAATTACGTGAAATTCATTGAAATCTTCTTTTGATATTCCTCAAAATCATTGAAATTCCATCAAGTCTGTTGAAATTTGATGAAATCACATAACATCCTTTGAAATCCCTGAAAATATTATTAAATTTCATGTCATCTCTTGATATCCACGAAATCTCCCCAAAAAAATTAAAAAACCTCATAAAATCGGGTGAAATCCTTGAAAATCTTGTTAAATCACAAAAAATACTTCAGTTCCATAAATATTTTATCAAATTCAATGAAATATATATTAAAATTCCTTGAAATCCCGGGTAATCTTATTAATTCACATGAAGTCACTAAAATTTGAAATTTATTTACTAAATTTCATGAAATTCCTGGAAATCTTCTTCTTTTGATATTCCTCAAAATATTTGAAATTCCACAAAATTTTCACAAAAAAATTAAGAAATCCCATAAAATACGATGAAATCTCTGAAAATCTTGTTAAATCACAAAAAAATCTTAAGTTCCATAAATATTTTATCAAATTCAATGAAATATATATTAAAATTCCTTGAAATCCCGGGTAATCTTATTAAATCACATGAAGTCACTAAAATTTGAAATTTATTTATTAAATTTCATGAAATTCCTGGAAATCTTCTTCTTTCGATATTCCTCAAAATATTTGAAATTCCACGACATCTTCACAAAAAAATTAAGAAATCCCATAAAATACGACGAAATCTCTAAAAATCTTGTTAAATCACAAAAAATACTTCAGTTCCCTAAATATTTTATTGAATTCAATTAAATATCTATTGGAATATTTTGAAATCACTGGTAATCTTATTAAATCACATATAGTCACTAAAATTTTGAAAAAATGTTATTAAATTCAATGAAATTCCTAGAAATTTTCTTCTCTCTAAATTCCTTGAAATCTTTAAAATTCCATGAAATCTCTGAAAATTTTAAGAACTCACATAAAATCTCGTAAAACCACATGAAATCCTGTGAAATCCCTGAAAATCTTGTTAAATCACATGAAATTCTTCAGCTTTCTATGTATTTTATTATATTCGATGAAATATATATTGAAATTCTTTGAAATCCCTGGTAATCTTATTAAATCACATAAAGTCTCTAAAATTTGAAGAAATGTTACTGAATTTAATGAAATTCCTAGAATTCCTTGTTCTTTTTAAATTTTCTGGAATCTCTGAGATTCCATGAAATCACTGCAAATTTTGAGAAATCACATAAAATCCGCTGAAAACCCTGAAAATGTTATTAAATTTCATCCCATCTCTTGATATCCCTATAAATCTGGTTAAATCACACAAAATACTTCAGTTCCCTAAACACTTAATTAAGTTCAATAAAATATCCATTGAAATTTCTTGAAATCCCTGGTAATCTTATTAAATCCCATATAGTCACTAAAATTTGAAAAAAATTTATTAAATTTCATGAAATTCCTGAAAATCTTCTTTTTTTGAAAGTCCTTGAAATCTTTGAAATTCCAAGAAATCTCTGAAAATTTTAAGAAATCATATAAAATCCCGTAAAATCACATAAAATCCGGTAAAATCCCTGAGAATCTTGTTAAATCACATGAAATTCTTCAGCTCCCTAATATTTTATTATATTCAACGAAATATCTTTTGAAATACCTTGAAATCACTGGTAATCATATTAAATCACATGAAGTCTCTGAAATTTTTAAAAAATGTTATTAAATTTAATGAAATTCCTAGAAATCTTCTTCTCCTGAAATTCCTTGAAATCTTTAAAATTTCATGAAATGTCTGAAAATGTTGAGAAATCACATAAAATCCCGTAAAATCACATAAAATCCGGTGAAATCCCTGAAAATCTTGTTAAATCACAAAAAATACTTCAGCTGCCTAAATATTTTATTAAATTCAATGAAATGTCTATTGCAATTCCTTGAAATCCCTGGTAATCTTATTAAATCATATAAAGTCTCTGAAATTTTGAAAAAATGTTATTCAATTTAATGAAATCCCGAGAAATCTTTTTGTTTTAAAATTCCTTGAAATCTTTAAAATTCCATGAAATATCTGAACATCTTAAGAAATCACATAAAATCCCGTAAAATCACATAAAATTTGGTGAAATCCCAGAAAATCTCGTTAAATCACATGAAATTCTTCAGCTTCCTAAGTATTTTATTATAGTCAATGAAATATCTATTGAAATTCTTTGAAATCCCTGGTAATCTTATTAAATCACATGAAGTCATTAAAATTTGAAATTTTTTATTAAATTTAATGAAATTCCTAGAATTCCTTGTTATTTTCAAATTTTTCTGAAATCTTAGAGATTCCATGAAATCACTGCAAATTTTAAGAAATCACATAAAATCCGGTGAAATCCCTGAAAATCTTGTTGAATCACATGGAATTCTTCAGCTTCCCAAATATTTTATTATATTCAATTAAATATATTTTGAACCATTTTCTCTTAGAATAATCCTAGAAAGTTGCTTTTTTCTCAAATTTCCAACTTTTTGTCAACTTTTCAATTAGGTTGAGGTAAATTTAAAGCAATTAAAGTAATTGAAGCAATTGAAAAAATTGATTGTTTAAACAATATGTTATTCTCTATAGCTATCTCCTCTTGCTATCATGGAGAAAAATGCGTTTTTTCTTATATTTCTCATTTTTCTTTGGCTTTTTGATTATGAACAAATTTTTTTGGTTCAAAACTCAACAATTTGGTTGCTTTTTTTCTCCCTTGATTGAAAAATATTTCTCGGTTGAAAATTCAAATCTTTTGTTGAAAATTAATCTTTTTGGCTGAAAATTTATTCTCTTTTGTTAAAAATTTCATCTCTGGTCAAAGATCCAACTATTTATTGTATAATGGTGATTTTTTCGTTGAAAAGTCTACTATTGTATTTTTTTGAGAATTCATCTTTTTCGGTCAAAATTTCCATTATTTTCTTAAAATTGTAATTATTTTCACAGGATTAAAAATGCAATTATTTTTGTGGTGAATTTAACTATTTGATTGAAAATTCAGCGATTTGGTTGATTTATTTCTCCCTTTACTGAAAAATATTTCTTGGTTGAAAATCCATCTTTCTGGTTGAAAAAGTAAATATTCTGCTGGAAATTTTTTTTTTTCGTTGAAATATAATTTTCAAAATTGAAATGTAGCTATTCAATTTTGGGTTAAAAATTGATCTGTATTAGTTAAAAATTAAACTGTTCGGTAGAAAATTGATCTTTTTAGTTGAAAGTCTACTATTTCAAATTAAAATATTTTCTAGTTGAAACATCAACTATTACATTTTTCGTTGAAAATTCATATTTTGTTGTTGAAAATTAAACTATGTTTTTGGAAATTCGTTTTTTCCTAATTAAACATTAATTTTCTAACTAAAAGTTTAACTATTCCATTTTTAAAGGAAAATTTGTCTCTTTTTTATCAACTATTTGGGTGAAAAATCGACTACTTGGTCGAAAATTAATTTTTTTTGTTTGAAAATATATTTTTTTAAACTAAAAGTTAAACTATTCCCTTTTTGGTGAAAAATTGCTGTTTTTTAGTTGAACATTTAAATATTTGCTTAAAAATTAACATATTTTGTTGAAAATTCATCTTTTTGATTGGAAAAAGTAACTATTTTGGTGAAAATTAGTTTTTTGTTGTTAAACATTATTTTTTAAATTGAAATGTAACTATTTAATTTTGAGTCAAAAATTGATATGTTTCAGTTCAAATTCCAAGTATTCGGTAGAAAATCGATCTTTTTTATTTGAAAAATAACCTGTTTCAAAATAAAATCTTTTTTGGTTGAAATATCAAATATTACATTTTTCGTTGCGAATTCATCTTTTTTGGTGGAAAATTCAATTATTTTGTTGAAAATTCGTATTTTCGTTCAACAGCAATTTTTTAAATTAAAATTTAACTTTAAATTTAATTTTTGGTTAAAAATTTATATCTTCGTTTTTAAAATCATCTATTCGGTTGAAAATACAACTACTTGGTCGAAAATTCGGTTGTTTTTCTAATCAAAATTAATGTTTAAACTGAAAACTTAAATATTTCATTTCTTTGTTGAATATTTATCTTATTCTTTGAAAAATCAACTATTTGGTGCAAAATTCATTTTTTCTTGTTGTTGTAAATGTATTTTTTTTTAACTAAGAAATAAACTATTCCATTTATGGTAAAGCTTTTATCTTTTTTAGTGGAAAATTCCTGTAATTTGTTGAAAATTCTTCTTTTTTGGTAGACAATTTTTAATCTTTTTGTTTGAAAATTCAACTGTATTCAGTAGAAAATGTATCTTTTTCAGTTTAAAAATCTACTGTTTCAAATTAAAATCTTTTTTAGTTGAAAAATCAACTATTACATTTTTTGTTGAGGATTCTTTTTTTTTGTTGTTGAAAATTTAACCATTTTGTTGGAAATTCGGTTGTTTTTATATTGAAAATTAATGTTTGAACTGAAAATTTGAATATTCCATTTTTTGTTGAAAATGTACCTCTTTCTTTGAAAAATCAACTATTTGGTTAAAAAATCATTTTTTGTTCTTGTAAATGTATTTTTTTAACTAAGAATTAAACTATTCCATTTCTGCTAAAAAATTTATATTTTTTAGTTGAAAATTCATGCAATTTGTTGAAAATTCTTCTCTTTTGGTAGAAAATAAATCTTTTTGGTGCAACTTTTATCGGTAAAATATTTATTTTTTGTTTTGAAAAATCTACTGTTTCAAACTAAAATCTTTTCTAGTTGAAAAATCAACTATTACATTTTTCGTTGAAAATTCATATTTAGTTGTTGACAATTAAACTATGTTTTTGGGAATTGTTTGTTTTGTTTGTTAATTAAGCATTAATTTTTCAACTAAAAATTTAACTATTCCATTTTTAAATAAAAATGTTTCTCTTTTTTTATCAACTATTTGGGTGAAAATTCAACTACTTGGTTCAAAATTAATTTTTTTTTGGTTGAAAATAACTTCTTTAACTAAAAGTTAAATTATTCCATTTTTGGTGAAACATTTCTCTCTTTTAGTTGAAAATTTAACTATTTGCTTAAAAATGCATATATTTTGTTGAAAATTCATCTCTTTGATTGAAAAAGTAACCATTTCGGTGAAAATCAGTTTTTTTTTGTTAAACATTAATTTTTTAAATTGAAATCTAGCTATTGTTGAAATATCAAATATTACAATTTTCGTTGAGAATTCATCTTTTATGGTTGAAAATTCAACTATTTTGTTGGAAATTCGTTTTTTCTTTAAAAATCAATTTTTTAAATGAAAATTTAACTTTAAATTTAATTTTTGGTTAAAATTTATATCTTTGTTTTTTAAATCAACTATTTGGTTGAAAATACAACTACTGGGTTAAAAATTCGTTTGTTTTTATTATAAATGTATTTTTGTGAATGAAAATTTTTAAAATTCCATTTTTAGTGAAAGTTTGATCTTTTTTAGTTAAAAATACAACTACTTGGGTGAAAATTCATGTATTTCGTTAAAAATTCTTCTTTTTTGGTAGAAAATTATTAATCTTTTTGTTTGAAAATTCAACTATATGCAGTAGAAAATTGATCTTCTTTAGTTAAAAAATATACTATTTCAAATTAAAATATTTTTTACTTGAAAAATCAACTATTACATTTTCTTTTTAGAATTCATCTTTACGGTTAAAAATTCAAACATTTTGTTGAAAATTCGGTTGTTTTTATATCGAAAATTAATGTTTGAACTGAAAATTTGAATATTTCATTTTTTGTTGAAAATGTACCTCTTTCTTTGAAAAATCAACTATTTGGTTAAAAAATCATTTTTTGTTCTTGTAAAGCCATCTTCAAGGGCTGTCCTATAGTTGACCCTGCAATATAGTCTGTCTGCACATCTAGATGGCCCAACTGACCTTTGATTTTTCTCCGTATGTGAAGGCAGTTGAGATCTCCAAATCAGATAAGGAACTTGGCATCCATAAAAATAATTACATTACGAAAATAGGAATTTTTTTAAATATATATTTTACCGCCTACAATTGATTATTTGATAAATTATTTAACTCGCTTCAAACATGCTTAGAAGTCTTATTATTTTAAAACTTGTCGACATAGATTTTTCAACAAAATTTACGCTTCCAATATTAGAAAATATACGTCCAGCGACATGAATGCGCGCTTTACGCGCTGTATTAGCTGCCAATCTTAATAGTTATTTGTGATACAAGGACTCTAAGTAGCACTTTTTCGGCCGAGTGTGAAAGTTAGAGTACGGGTCGGAGTCGAGACGCAGCCTACACGAAGAACGAGTACTGCAATTCACATGAGGCAAAGTGCCACTTAGGGGCCGAGTGTCACACACTATTTTTTATCACACCAGTTAACGCAACTGCAGTACGTCTGAATGCCAAAGTTGGGGTCAATGCACTCATCGTACCATAGAGTACAGATACAAATGTCCGTCAGCCAATCAGATCACAGTTTCAGTTACTTCATAGTACGCTGTAACCTAAGTAAAAATGTTACGGCCTAGGCTAAAAAGTGCTATTTTCGATATCGTTCACAGTATCTAAGATTGCACTGATGGTGGCGGTGTAGTAACAAATCAATTAATTACAATTTCTAAAATATTTAAATGTAAATGACTTAAAGAATAAATTAATAGATAGTTATATTCCAAATAAGAGTTTAATTAGTTTTATTTTATGTCATTATGCTTCTTTAAATATGCTTTTCTCTTCGTACAAAAGTACTAAATTTTGCTGGAATGAAACTGTCAGCGTAAAGTTTTCAACTTTCTTAAAATTACCTTTGACAAAAGCTGGAAAAGGGCTGGAATTCATCAATAAAAATTCTATATCATCCCTAACATAATCCATTGAATACGAAAGTATTATTCAAAGTTTTCGCTGGTGCCTTGGCATGTTTTCGGCACGCGGGTATATCTTAGAGGTTACAAATCAGTGATGGTTTCGCACTTCCGAGAGCTCCGATCACAAGGACACTTATTCGAACCGAATATTTTCGGTACAGTCGTCGCTGCTCCCTTATAATTCTCGATTCTTCTCCTTTTCCTTCTTCTTGGCGGTGACTTTGCAGTCAGCCGGAGCCGAGATTTCGACCACGAATATAGTTTGTTTCTCGAAATTCTAGAAAACGATGTCAGGTCTTGAGTGTGCAACAGATATTGCTCTCCATAAATCGTAGTTCCAGAAAATAGGGCACTTTTCGTTTTGTACAATTGACTCTACATCACTCGAAGCGTTTCCACACCGCAAAAGCGACAAAGAAGGTAATAAAGCACTCTCAGGGCATCAGTATGCCTGTAGAGATACGCAGTTCCTCTGTGATAAAAACACCAGGATAGTATGTATTCTAGGTACTCAGGATGTGCATGAAACGCTCTGTTCCTGTTGCTAGGAACTTCTTGTAGAGTCTCCAGAACGTGGGATTTTTGGGCCCCCACCACCTTCCCATCCGGGAGCAATGCATGCAAACGTAGCGTGTCGCGGTGAGCCTACTCTGTTACGCGATGCGTCGGCCAATCTCGTGTAAAACCGAAAATGCACGAGCACGAAGCCGAGTTCGGCCGAGACCCCACTTCAAGATTCCGGTTTGTCGGCTATTAGGAGGTTTCAGTTCATTTTTGTTTTCAAAAATTGACATCTTAAAGAAAGAATTCAAATACATGTAATGACGTCTTGAGATATATAATGATTATGTTTTACAGGAATTCTTATTGAATGCTTTAAACTATCCGATTCTACAGTTTCATACTTCATTATTTATTTTTTAATTGATTTCAAATATTGTAAAATCAAAATAATATAAAATTATAATTATGTTCAATTGATTAAATTAACCAACATTCTGACTGTATACTTAGCTCTGATACTCACCTTTCTTTTCATGTTATTTCAGGCTCCAATCACAATTTTGTGGATTTGAAGAGAAAAAGTAAAATGTTATCAACTTGACCTCATATGCTTTCTTACTATATTAAATTTTACAAAACCTTCAATGTCTGAAAATACTTATCTCAACATTACAAAATTTAGTTTTTACAATTTTGTTTTAATTGTAAAATAGTTGTAATTGGAAGTTCATTGTAAATAATTGTAAAATAAATTTAACAAAATTTATTTTATGAATAAATATTGCATGATTTTGAAAGGACAAAACAATTTTTCAAGGTAATTCTTTGTAGTATTTTAATAACTAATGAACATATTTTTAGAATATTTTTCCTTGATTCTGCCCTAGGGTGAAACATGGTACCAAAAACTGTCGTGAAATTTCAAATAAAAACTGTACTCCGTATAAATTAATTTTAAAAATAAAAAATATTAATACTTTTTATAAATATTTCTAAGTGCTATTTGAATATGATACTCATTGATATTTATTTTGAAAATTCTTGTGAATAGTTGGTCATTATATCAATTTTACGACATTCTTGTACCATGTTTGGCCTTATGGAATAGATTTGAAGAATGAAACTATAAAAATATCTCCATTAGTTAGTTTTTGGTTGAAAATTATATTTTTTGTTGAAGTTTGTATTTGACATATCTGAAATATTGAAAAATTTTGTGAAATTTTGTGAAGAATCCTATGAAAATATATTCATATCACCTTAAAATAAGCAAATAAAAAACATAAAAAATATATAGTTATTCCGAAATTTCATTTTGTATACAAAAATATTTTTCACCTTAAATTATAATTTTGTTGAAATTTTCCTTTTTTCTTCATTGAAAAATTTGTTTGATTTGAAAATGTATTTATCTTGTTGGAAATTTATTCTTTGAAAGCAGATTTTAACTGTTTTTAATTGAAAATTAGAAATTTTTCATTGAAATAGCAATCGTTACATTTTTCGTTGAAAATTCAGCGTTTTTGGTTGAAAATTCAATTGTTCGGTTAAAACCTTTTTTGTTGTTTAAATTTTTATTGGCATACAGAAATATTTTAAATTCTTTGAAAATTCTCTTAAGAATCTTAGGAAAATTATTTTTGTATAAACTTAAAAATAAATAAACTTAAAATACAAATGGTTATTTCAAAATTTTTATTTAATATTAAAAATTATTTTTGCCTCAAATTATAATTTGTTTTAAATTTTCCTTTTTTCCTGACTAAAAATTATTTTTACTTGAAAATTTATTTATTTTGTTGAAAATTCATTTTCTTAAGTTAAATTCGATCGTTTTTTAATATTTCAGATGCAATTTTGGAAAGGATGGAAGCCCGGAGATATATGGAAATACTTTAGCTGATGAGGCCGAGGAAGTATCTTACTTAGCTCAGATAATTGATAAGGATGGAAAAGGAATCTGAAATTGGTTAAAGATCAAACGAATGTTTTAAAACTGCAAATTCAATCGCGTCATATTTTTCGAAAAATATATCGGTGTTCCGTGAAATATAAACCCAATAGTTTCGGTATTTCAGGTCTGCTGCAGTATGCCTGTGACTGCACCAACGGCAGAAGAACTGTTGGCTGCTGTTCACATATTGCTGCAGTAGTTTACTATTTATCTCACATAAATAACATTTTTTTAATTGCTTAAATTCCGGAATTTTATAATTTGAAAATATTTTGGTTCGGATATTTTAAAATTCAGCACTTTTCTGAAAGACATTTCATTACTCGGGAATTTTAAAATTCGGTATTATTATAAGCTGTCGGGAATGCTATTATTTAGGGATTTTCTAATTCGGGACTTTTATATTAAAACAATGTTATAATTTCGGAAATCTTATTTTTCAGAATTTTTCAATCGTCCCTATTTCGAAGCCAAAAAGGCGAATTCTCTACAAGTAGTTGAATTTTCAACAAAAAATGGAACAGCTGAGGTAAATTTTTTTGGTAAAAAATGTATTTTTAACCACAGCAAAAAAAAAACCTAATGTTCAACAAAATAGTTAAATTTTCAACCAGAGATGAATCTTCAATAAAATGAATTTTTAGCAACGAAAGATGATCATGCAAATAATTAGTTGAATTTTCAATCAAGGGAGATTATACTGTCAAGAAAAAAAAAACAAGTTTCAATAAAATTGTTGAATTTTCAAGCAAAAAAGGCGAACTCTCTACAAGGAAAATGTTCAACCAAATAGTGAAACTTTCTACCAAAACAATAAAATTTTCACCCCAAAAAACACGAATTTTAAATCCGAAAATATATATTTCCAATAAAAAAACTCAGTTAAAAAAATTATTTTCAAACACAAAAAAAAAGAATATTCAACAAAACAATTAAAGTTTGATAAAAAAAACGATCATCTTTTAATAAAAATGGTTTACTTAAATTTGCAATATTAGAAAAATTAATTTTTACCAAAAACAGAAACCAAGGTTCTACCAAATAGCTAAATCCTCAATAAATCAAATTAATTCGAAATAGTCAAGAAATTCATTACTATTTCGTAACGATTTTGTTATATTAACTAGATGTAGTTACGAAATTACGAGACAGTTACGAATTTGTAACAAAACAGCTGTTTTATTACACATTCGTAACCATTTCGAATTTTGGTAAATATTTCTAATTGAACTAATTAATTTAATTTTTTGAGGATTTAATTATTTTCTTGAAACCTGGCTTTTGTTTTCGATTAAAAATTAATTTTTTTAATTGAAAATTTAGCTAAATTTATCTATTACTTTGACAAAAAATTCCACTATTTGGTTGAAAATTCAACTATTTTGTAGAGAATACGCTATTTTGGTTCCAAAACTCAACAAATCAGTTGAATTTTCTTTCTTCTAAAATGCAACGGTTTTTTTTTTAAATGCCTAATTATTTCTTTCTATTTGTTTTTTACTATTTTAAAATAATTCAATAGTTGAAGAATTATTTTCAATTATATTTTTCTATTTACTTTAGAGAAAAAAAGATAAATTTTTAGCAAAAACAACTAATTTTCGAACAAAATAGTTAAATGCTAAACAAAAACAGATTAATTTTTAAGCAAGAAGCTGAATTTTTAACAAAGCAGATTTTTCTGTCCAGTGAGAAAAAAAATTTCGAAGTGTTGAATTTTCAAGCCAAAAAACGAATTTTTTACAAAATAGTTGAATTTTCAATCAAAAAGTTTATTTTCAACCGAAGAGTAGAATTTTCTACCAGAATAATCAAATTTTCAACCAGAAAGTAATATAATTTTCCATAAAATAGTTAATTTTCAATAATAAAATGTAATACATAGCTAAATTTTGAGAAAAATCGTACCTCAGAAAACTACGCATCCTGGAATCACGTTCCAGATTATTCCTCTTCGACGTCTTCTTTGGCACTGCGCACTGCGAACGGCGACTTGTGTTAACCGGCACTTGCAATTTGAACTGTCCTTTTCTTTGTTTTCGATTCGCGGAACCGGCCGCACTACGCATGCGTCGCACCAGCTTTTGATCGCGCGGTTTTTTCAAATTTTATTATTGTCTTATCAGCAGTTCAATCATTATGACGGCTGCGTACCCAGACTTAATTATAATTAAATACCTGAATTAGTATGCAAATTTCATGGAAGACAGATTTACTTTGGTTTTCGTGACTTTGCTGAGATTCTCATTTAGAGGTTATGTTCTCTGCAGTGCTATCAATACAATAAATCAAATTTTTCACTGCAACCAACATTTAAAAATTAAATGTAAACAAACAAAAAACACTTTTATTTCAAATGAATTCAACAAGAAAAGATCAAATTTCTGCCCAAAAAGATGAACTGACAAAAACGATTTTTAACCAGTTGACTGAATTTTGAACTGAAAAATATTTTTTACTTGAGAAAGAACAAAAATTTCAGTCAAATCGGCGAATTTTCATCCAAATACATGAATTTTGAACTAAATAGTGGAATAATAGTTAAATTTTCAACTAAAATAAATGTTTATAGAAGAATGAGTGAATTTTGAAGGAAGAAGTTGAATCCTTAACACTAAGATGTTCATTTTCAAACAATATTTTGAATTTTCACCCACAAAAGATTGTTTAGTCCAAGAAGAAAAACAATCTCCACAAAAATGTCAACTTATTAAGGATAAATGTTCGACCGAAAATTTAATAATTAAATTTGCAGTTAAAAACCGTAATTTTTATCAACAAACAACGAATTTTCAAATAAATTTATTTTCAACAAAGTAGTTCCACTTTTAACGATGTGGTTGCAATTTCAAGCAAAAAAAAAAATGAATTTTCAACAAAATAGTTGAATCAACCGGAAAAGATTTTTTCACAAGTTTGAGCGCACCTAGGGCACGCGACTGTTAGTTCTCGCGCTTCGCGCTCGAGAATATATTCATCTCGCGCTGCGCGCTCGGCAATGTATTTACCTCGCGCTACGCGCTCGGTCTTTGTGTTTTTCACACATTTGTGCACAGACCTTTTAAAATTAAATGATTGTGAATTCTCTTTTGTTAAAGCTTCTTCGGCTTCAACGAACAGATTCGTATCACGTATCTCGTGCTTCGCACTCGATTTTGTCCAAAATGTGAACTTTTCTACATAATTTTCAACACTATTATATCTAATGTATATTATATTTATTTCTGTACCTCGATCTGGTACTGCTTATTCAGATATTGTTGTAAATAATTGTAAAATAAATTTAACAAAATTTATTTTATAAAGACATATCTCATGATTTTAAAAGGACAATACATTTTTTTGAGGTAATTCTTTGTATTATTTTATTAACTAATGAACATAGTTCTGGAATATTCATTTCTTTTGTCGAAAATTCATTTTTATAATGTTAAATTCGACCGTTTTTTATTGAAAATATTTTTTTTTTATTGAAATAGCAATTCTTACATTTTTCGTTGAGAATTGATCTTTTTTGCTAAAAATGAAAATATTCCATTGAAAATGCTTTGTTTTCGTTGTTCAAACATGGTACAAAAAAAAATGTCGGGAAATTTCAAATAAAATCTGTACTGTGTATACATTAATTTCAAGCATGAAAAATATTAATACTTTTTATAAATATTCCTAAATGTTATTTGAATATCACACACATTGATTTTTATTTAAAAAATTCTTGCGAAGAGTTGGTCGCTTTATAAATTGTACGACATTTTTGTACCATGTTTGACCTTATGGAATAAAATTGAAGATTACAATTTTGAACATATCTTCATTAATCAGTGTTTAATTGAAAATTATATTTTTTGTAGACATTTTCATTTGGCATATCTGAAATATTGAAAAAAATTTGAAATTTTGTCAAGAATTATGTGAAAATTATATTTACATAACCTCAAAATAAGCGAGCGCAATACTTTAAGAAATAAATAGTTATTACACATTTTTATTTTGTATTCAAAAAGATTTTTCGCTTCAAATTATAATTTTGATACAATTTTCCTGTTTTCTTCACTAAAAAATTTCTTTATTTGGTTGATAACACATTCTTTTCAAAATTATTTTAATTTGTTTTGATTAAAAAGTAGAATATTTTCATTAAAATAGCAATTATTACATTTTTCCGTGAAAATTGAGCTTTCTTCGTTGAAATATCATCCTTTTTTGGCTGGATATTCGTCTGTTTAGTTAAAACTTTTTTCGCTGTTGGAATTTTCGTTGACATACAGAAATATTAAAAAATCTTTGAAAATTTTCTTAAGAATCTTAGGAAAAATATATTTATGCAAACTTAAAAATTAATAGTTATTCGAAATTTTAATTTTGTTAACAAAAATATTTTTCGCCTTAAATTATAATTGTGATGCAATTTTCCTTTTTTCTTCACTGAAAAATTGTTTCATTTGAAAATTTATTTTTTTGTTTGAAAATACATTATTTCCCAATTTATTTTATCTGTTTTTAATTAAAAATTAGAATATTTGCATTAAAATAGCAATTATTACATTTTTCGTTAAAAATTCAGCTTTTTTCGTTGAAATATCATCTTTTTTTGGTTGAAAATTGGACTGTTTAGTTAAAACTTTTTTTGCTGTTGAAATTTTCATTTGAAATATCTTAAATATTGAAAAATCTTTGAAAATTTTCTTAAGAATCTTAGGAAAAATATATTTATACAAACTTAAAAATTAATAGTTATTCAAAAATTTTATTTTTTCTACAAGAATATTTTTCGCCTTAAATTATAATTTTGATGCAATTTTCCTTTTTTCTTCACTAACAAATTTTTTGATTTGAAATTGTTTTTATTTTCAATACATTTTTTTTTATAATAGCAATTATCACACTTTTCGTTGAGAATTAACCTTTTTGTTGACAATTCACATTTTTTGCCTGAAAACAAAACTATTAGGTTGAAAATGTTTTTTTGTTGTTCAGATTTTGATATGAAATATCTGAAATCTCAGAAAACTTATATTTATTTTTACCATTTTATTTCAAGTGTAAAATGATTTTAATTGGAAATTAATTGTGAATAATTGTAAAATAATTTGAACAAAATTAATTTTATAAAGAAATATCCCATGATTTTTAAAAGACAAAACAATTTTAAAGGTAATTCTTTGTAGTATTTTAATAACTAATGAACATTTTTTTAGAATATTTTTCCTTGATTCTGGCCTAGGGTCAAACTTGGTACAAAAAACTGTCGTGAAATTTCAAATAAAAACTGTACTTTGTATGCATTAATTTTAAAAACGAAAAATATTAATACTTTTTATAAATATTCCTAAATGTTATTTGAATACGACACACATTGATTTTTATTTTAAAAATTCTTTTAAAGAGTTGGTCATTTTATAAATTGTACGACATTTTTGTATCATGTTTGACCTTATATAATAAATTTGAAGATTGAAATTATAAACATACCTTCATTAATGAGTGTTTAATTGAAAGTTATTTTTTTTTTTACATTTTTATTTGACATATCCGAAATATTGAAAAAGTTTGTGAAATTTTGTCAAGAATCATGTGAAAATTATATTTATATAACCTTAAAGTGAGCGAACAAAATACTTTAAAAATAAATAGTTATTCCAAATTTTTATTTTGTACACAAAAAGATTTTTCGCCTAAAATGATAATTTTGATGCAATTCTCCTGTTTTCTTCACTAAAAAATTGTTTGATTAAAATTTCTTTTTATTTGGTTGAAAATACTTTCTTTTCAAATTGATTTTCACTGGTTTTAATTAAAAATTAGAATATTTTCATTAAAATAGCAATTATTACATTTTTCCTTGATAATTCAGCTTTTTTCGTTGAAATATCATCTTACTTTGGTTGGAAATTCGACTGTTTAGTTAGAACTCTTTTTGCTGTTGAAATTTTCATTGACATACAGAAATATTGAAAAATTTTTGAAAATTTTCTTAAGAATCGTAGGAAAAATATATTTATACAAACTTAAAAATAAATAGTTATTCGAAATTTTTATTTTTTTCTACAAAAATATTTTTCGCCTTAAATTATAATTTTGATGCAACTTTTCTTTTTTCTTCACTAAAAAATTGTTTGATTTGAAAATTTATTTTTTTGTTTGAAAATACATTCTTTTCAAATTTATTTAAACTGGTTCTAGTTAAAAATTAGAATATTTTCATTACAATAGCAATGATTACATTTTTCGTTAAAAATTCAGATTTTTTTGTCGAAATATCATCTTTTTTTGGTTGGAAATTCGACTGTTTAGTTAAAACTTTTTTTGTTGTTGAAATTTTCATTTTAAATATCTGAAATATTGAAAAAATTTGCGAAATTTTGTTAAGAATCATGTAAAAATTATCTTTATGTAACCTTAAAATAAGCAAACAGAAAACCCTAAAAAATAAATGGTTATTCCAAATTTTTATTTTTTACACAAAAATATTTTTCGCCTTAAATTATAATTTTGTTGAAATTTGTCTTTTTTCTTTACTAAATTGTATTTGTATTTTTGTAAGAAAAATAAAAATTGCGAATAACTATTTATTTTTAAGTGTATTTATTTTTAAGTTTGTATAAATATATTTTTCCTAAGATTCTTAAGAAAATCCACGTCGTTGTTCCTGGGTAACGCTAAAAGTAAATAGAACTTATTTAGAAAAAATCCTACTAATGCCATGCAAGAGTTAATTCCACTAGATATAAAAAGTTCCATTTTTATCTAAGAAATACAGCAAAAATGGCTGTTTTTGTCATTTTTACGTCTACTTTCGCGTTTTACGGAAAAATATGATATGATATATGCCGGTGTAATTATCCTATTGAAAATATGGTAAAAATCCAGTGAAACGAGTCTTCTGGCCTGATAAGAACGGGTTGAAATAAGTTTTGTCGACACCCGTTAAAATTATTTTTACCGGAACCAACAAAAAATATTTCCAAAGTGGATATTTTTAATTTTTACCGTGATATAATTCAGATTTTTTAAAATAATACCAACATTGGGAGACTTTTAAAATTTGATCGTGACCTTTTATTTTTATGATTACGATCGATGATGACAAAATCTATAACATCAAGTTCGTTATAACTATACAGAATAAACTCTCAAAATTCTGCATTTTTAAATAATAATGAATAATTTATCATTTTAAACATTTTACATTTTTATTTAAATCAAAACATTTTATAACTAGCAATATTGTATATTTGTATTATTAAAATCATTTGACATTCAGAAACATATATCATTTTCTGACTATAAATAGGATTCAGATAAAAATTTCATCAAAGCTGACGACAGCATAATTTTATTGTATGTGTAAGACACATTTTGATAATGATTAACCTCTTATTTTATTCTGATTATCCAAAATATTCATACATATCTGAAAGACAATATTTATTATCAAGCACAAGAATAAGCTAAGTTTACGTTGGTCGTGTTACTGTTGCTATGGTTGGAACTGTTTTATTGAAATGTAATTATCGCAGTGGAACAAAATTTATGCCTTTAATCTAAGAGATAGCGACTATAGTGTTGATAATATAAGCGAACGAAGCTGTAGAATATTCATTAGTTACATTGTTAATAAAATTCTTCACTATTACATTTATCAGTTTATGGATTTCGGATGATAACCAGCCCGTTTATCATCCAAAATCAACTTCGTAGAGACTCAATCTCTTCCACTTGATTCATGTATATATGTGCAACTAATTTCAAGCCTCAGAAAGTACCACATATGTGGCAAGCACCCTGACTATTAGGAAAAAAAAACATGGAACCGATTCACAGCCAGAATCCAAAAACCACTACACACCAAAACCACTTCTAGAAATTTTAACAAATCTATCGATGTATCTTCATATAAAACAGGCATAAATTTCTTCAATTGGGACTAGTTAGACAACTCACCTTCCAAAAACGCCAGATTATGTTTCAAGCCTATATAATATTTAACGAACCCCCAAAATCCACCTCTTGAACTTTTGACGAAATAATTCCAAGTTGTCGCCTAGTAAAATAGCTATTGCATTTTTTAAATAAAAATAGTCGCGCAGATCACATTAAATACTCAAGGTTATGTTCGAAATCCCCAAATAATATTTAACAATCTCAAAAATGCACTATCAGAACTTTCAGCGAATCAAATCTAAAGTTTCTTTCTGTAAGCCAGCGATTATATTAAAAAATTGTTAGCAGTCACACGTGCTACCTTCATAAATCTCTAGGTTGTGCTTTTTCTCCTATACTATCATTCAGTTATCACGAAAACTCACTCCTAGCACTTCAAACTATACAAAGCCGAAGTGTCTTCACGAAAAACAAAAAAAGATATTTAAAAATTATTAATAACCACACCAGTCACCTTTTCGAGAATCTAGTAGGTGTCCCGATGCACAAAATAATATTCAACTATCACAGGAAACTACCACTAGCACAATAAACGCTCCCTATCTCAGCTGCCTTCAATTAAAAACAAAACAAATTAAAAAATTGAAAATATTATTTCATTCACCATCCCAAGGCTCCAGTAGATATTTCCTTTCCCAAAATAATAATAATTAGCGATTCCGACAAGCCAACACCCCTGGCACATTCAACCAACCCTATCTCAGCCGCCTGTAACTTAGGACGCCAGAAAAATTTTAATTTTAAAATAATAAGACCAGTGACCCTCTAAATACGCTAGCGGTGAATTTTGAAGGTTAATTGATTTAATTGACCACCGGAATTTCACGAGGAATTCCTTACTCCACGTGGAGGCCTACGTGGTTTTTCACGGCTGACAACTGTGTTAAAACTACATTGGCAATTTCAACCACATTCACAACTAATGACATACCAACATACAATTGTGTATTTTGGAAAAAATGTAATCCTCTGATTCGTGCTGCAGAATTGAGTTTAGAGTTCGAGTGCTTGCCTAATGGCGAGCCTATTCCTAGTGTTTCTCGTCGCGGACCTCATTCTTCTTGTTTACCTGAAAGAACTCATTCTTCTTCAGGGTCTCGACCACCTGCTGAACCTTCTCTTCCTACCAGGTCTGGGTCTTCTTCTGCCAAACAAAATGTTTCTCACGTACTTGGATTTGTACTTGAAGAACTTAGATTTGTTCGACTTATTCCCCACAACCATTCAAGCCAGATATTCGAACTTCGAAGATACGTTTTTCCTCTTGATCAACCAATTCGATTGAGACAACTATAATTTTGTGATTTTCAGTTTCCTCTTCAGGATGGCCGCTGGATCGGAAAACTAAGCAAACCTGAAAATAACGCGAACTTTTTCGGGACAAGAAAGAAACGGAAAATGACAGTGTATTTCTTTTGGTCTGGGAATTTTATATATAGTTTTCGACGAAAGATCTAGTTAATCACTTGAAATATCACAAATCATATATCTAGAAAAATAAAGTTTTCTACGATTTGGGGCATAATTTCTCAAGTATACCCACCTACAAAATGAAAGTTGTCCGATCGGGCTCAAAATTGGCCTAATTGTAGTCCTATTATATAGTACTTCTCATATCAAAAATAATTTCATTTTGATAATTATTTATCAAAGTAGAGGGGGTTCAATTTTTGTGTTTTTGGAGCAAAGCCTTACTTTCAAACATTTGTAACTTTTTTCCTATTACCTTAAACACAATTTGACTCGATATGTTTTTGATAGATTCTTTCACAAAATTTCTGGTGATCATAGTGATTTTCGAAGAAAGTCAAAATTTGACCCTAATTTCTGAAAATCAAAAATAAATTGGACTGTTTTTCAAATTTAGACACTTTTTTTTCTTCAAAATAGTTTTAAAAGAAAGCTGAGATTTTTTCCTATGAGGCGCTTAATTTTCAGAGTGACAAATTAATATGTCTTTGAGTAATAGAACGATACGTAAACAAGATACCACGATAGGGCGGGTGGCGCGCGATATCCCCTAGTGTGCTCACGCCGAGGATCTTTGTACAACGTTTTAGTGCCAGGAGGAACCGAGCTTCAAGCGTCAGGCTAATGTGTCCGAGCGCGTAGCGCGAGGTGAATACATTGTCGAGCGCGAAGCGCGAGATCCACCAGATGCGCGCCCTAAGCGCGCTCACACTTGCGAGCAGAGCGAGCCGCGCGCGAAGCGCGCGATGAAAATGTGCCCGCAAAGCGAGCAGATTTTTACAATATTAAATTACATAAAAATTGAATTATAATTTTTCTATATGAAAGAACATGAATTAATTATTTATTTGAGACTATGTAGTTGAAAATTGGCTATAATTTGTATAATGAAAGTTTATCTATATTTAACATATTTCTGTTGCAACTATATAATTTTTGTAATGTTTGTGCTGTTTTGGAATGAGTATCTCAATTCCACTCTTACAATTATAAGTGAATATGTTTTAATTTCTTCTGAAATTAATTTAAAACTTTATTATAATCATAATTTTCATAAAAATATCAAGTACAATTTATTTGGATGTTTTAATGAAAATATTTGTTCATTAATTTTCACGTTGTAAACCGATTAATTTTTTCACAATATTGGACCTAATAATTATTGAATTTTAATTTTTCTTTTGTGTGGTAACGCGAATTGATTACTGACATTTATATTATATCATTTAATATTGGCTGTGATCTGTACAATAAAAGTTTATTCATGTTTCATACCTCTATTACAATTGAGTATTCTAGCATGATGTCATGGTTATGATAGGATAGGTGGAAATGTCAGGAAGGTTAGCATAGTCAATACGTATTTACAATAGAATAAGATATACCAAAATTTCAGGTTGGAGTATCGGATCGATTTGATCAGAATCGAACACTATAACTTAAAATTTTTGATAGTCGATTTTATGTCGTGAAGCTGAAAGGTCTTCAACCGATGAAATGATAAAACATAATTGCGCAAATGCATTTTACACTTGAAAAATATTTCTATTTATACATTTATAACTTACTTTTACGTTAAGAATATTTTTTTCCAAAAGTTCGTATGCATTCCCATGTAAGGATGTACTAACAATGCTAACCTTCATGACATTTGCATCTATCCTATCACGATTGTGAAGTCTAGCTCAAATACTCAATCGTTTAATCATTTAAAATGTCTGTGACCTGTTCTCTATTATCGAATTTAACTTTTTGCACGCTTCAGAGAAGGAAATGGAAAAAACTGGAAGGTTTTCTGAATTAGAAGTGGAAATATCATCTTTAAAATTAGATTAGGAACATGATAAAATATCTGCTGGTTCTCAAATTGTCATGGAAAATGTGAAAACATAACCAAGACGAAAATCGGACGGTCTATTGGTGACGACATTTTTTCGTCTGTTATTTTTCGCCCGTTAACAAAAGATTTGAATTCGATATTCGACTGCCGCTCGACGAACTGATTTTCGTCTTGGACTAGCTTTTAAATTATTTTTATTATAAGTCCCACATAAGGTAATAATATTATTATTACATAAATATTACAATATATAGTGAATAATTATATAAATATGTATTCCACTGATATGACACTTGATTCACTTTCTGCTTAATTGCCTTGAACCCTATACTAATCAAATCGATACGAACAATCACTCAGTCGAGATGATTGTCTCGTCTCGAACGACATCATTTGTAATTGTTTTGGTAATTTCAAAACACCGTTATTCGCAATTCTTGAGTCGCAAATCGATGACAAAATGTAATATATACATGGAACGTTCCATCCAAAGCGTGAAAAGCCAAAAACTAACAAAATAACTCTTAAATTAAATGGCCTCACTCTAAACTGCATAACATTTTCTTCCGTATGCTTTAAATATACGTTTTACCTGTACCAATAGTGTTTGCACTTCGCAAAAACACTTAATTTTTTCATGTTTCAACATTGAAAATTATATTTGCAGGTATTTTCTTGTCCATGTTTGTAATCAACGCATCGAAATATATCAGTAGACAAGGTTTTATGAAAAATTTTGTGAACATAATATTTTTCTTTTTACAAACGTGTTTTTTTTTAAGTTTTGACCTTGAACATTTTTTCGTGCAATTTTCATGTTCATATTCGTAATCAATGCTTAAAAATACATCACTACACGCTTTTCAGAACTTCACACCCAGAGGAAAAAAACAGCCGGCAACCAACAAAGTTGCCGGCGCTGGCAGGCTTGCCACTACGAATATATATTTTGCAATGTGCCCTCAGAACGCAGAAACTCTTCTCGTCATACATGATCTAGTGGTATCATGGGGGTATTATGGGAAACTGTAGATAATCCGGCAAATAAAACTACTGATTCTGAGTTAAATTGTTAGTAGCATTAAGATTTGTGTTCAGGTCATAGGTAAGTACAATGTTATTATAATTATGTATACGGTTAAAAATGTCAGTATCAAGTTTTCTGTCTTAGGAGGCGTTAGGAAGTTTTGTAAATCACACCCACTAATAAGACACTGTCCTGAGGCGACAATACCTAGATGAATAGGTACTCAGCAGTAAGGTAATTGGCAAGAAGACCCACTCCCACCAGTATACCCCTTAAGCTGTCATGAATGTAGAGACAGACCTCACCTCCTCTTCTCTCATCTCTATCTCTGCGGAAAAGTGTGTAACGATCAAGTGCTACGACGCTCAGCGGAATGTTAGGCGTAAGCCAGGTTTTGGACGCAGCTATGATATGATAGTAACAGGACATAAAGTGATATTTAAATTCATGGTAATGGGCAGTTAAAGACTTAGCGATGACGTGACAAATATTTGAGGTTTCCATTTTGATAGTGATAGGTAGAATTCAAGTATAGTTAAATATTGAAGTGTCCGAAATACCTGAATATGTTGAAGAAGCCTCTCCCTAAAGCTAAAGTACTAGAGACTAATAACCAACGAAATCCAGTTCACTTGATTCCATTTGAAAACAGGGAATTATACACATTCAAAAGTAAAAAAATATCAGATGAAATTAAAACCTTTAACACGATACTTATCACATCAAAACAAACGATCACTCAGTCTAGATGATCGCCTCGTGTCGATCGACTTTTTTCATTACAAATTCTTAATCTCCATTACGTTTCAGTTCGATCTGATTGTATTTCAAGCAAATCACGATTTTGTCCAAAACTGATCGACATGCATCACTACTTTTAAAAAGCATAAGAAAGGTCAATTTTCAGAAGCTGTGCAAGGCTGTATTGGCGGGTTCGATTCCCGCCTCGCACTCTGGTAGAGCCTCGGCAGCCCATGCGGTGAACACTAGCCTAGCAAGGGAGTTGTTTATCTCCGGAGAGTCTTGTACCGGTACCTCTAGAGAAAAAGGTTCTCTAAGTACTTAAAGCTGTTGCTCTTGATGGTTCGGAACCCACCTTAAACTCAATTATTCTAGTTGAACCTTCATCATTTTAGTTAAAAGTTGATCTTTTTGGTTTAAAATTCAACTACGCTCGTTTAAAATTCAATATTTAAGTTAAACATTCATCATTTTGTTTGAAAATTGAAATATGTTTTTGAAAATTATTTTTTGTTGTTGTTCAAATTGACGTATTTTGTAAGTCAACATGTGAGTAATCCAATTGAATATTCCATCATTTTATTTGAAAATTCATCTGTTTTGATAGGCATTGACTTTTTTGGTTTAAAATGCAATTACTTTAGTTAAACACTCATAGTTTTAGTTAAAAATTTATCATTTCAGTTAAGAGTTACCTTTTTGGTTTGAAATTAAACTATTCTAGTTGAAGATTCATTATTTTAGTTGAAAATTCATCACTTTGTAGGAAAATTTAACTATTATTTTGAACTTTTTTTTTGGTTGAAAATTATGTTTTTCCACTGAAAAAGTAACTAATCCACTTGAATATTCCATCATCTTTTTGATTGAGAATTAATTTTTTTAACCAAAAATTTAACTATTGACATGTTTTCGTTACTATAACATTTAATTCAGAAATAAAGTGTAATTTCATTTTCTAATAAAATTTGTCGAGTTTGATAAGATTTTTACCTTCAACTTTGTTTTTCATTACAATGGTTTTAAAAAAAATCCCCTATTTTCCCTGTGATTGTACTGCTGAACCAGTGTGATCCCTGTTTAGTTTTTCACCCTCCAACCAAAGAAAATCTAAAAAATATATTTTCAGCTACCTGAAACATTGTGAATAATAGCAAGGCGGTCACGGATCAGGGAATCGTTCAGAAAATTTGTTGCTCATGGAAAGTCACGAAAAAGTAAGGAATTCAAAAAAATTGCATGAGTCCGGGAATTTTTATAAAAGGAACATTTAAAGTTCCTTTTCAAATTTAGATTTTTTCAGTTTACTGTTCTTTATAGTTATTTAAAAACTAAAAATAACTATATATTTAACAAATGTAAATTTAAAGTTGTTTTATTTCGTGTATCAAATACTGTATGTTTAAAATATTGAGAGATTTGAATACTGGTCATGAAAAATAAAAAATTGGTCAGAGAAAAGTCAGGAAATTGTAAAAATGAGATTTTGCGTACATCCTGATTAATATAGCCACATACTTCTGTACTTTTGGCCACTTTCCCAAAATCATATAGTCTAGAAATACACTGAAAAAATTTCTGAAAAATCTTTAACTAAATTTACTTAGTTGGAGAATATAGTTAATGCAGATGCTTTCTTATTTGTGGGTAACTAAATTCTTAGTTGGCATGACTACATAAGCCATTGAGGTAAAGGGAGGAGTTTCAAGTACTTATTTAAAAAAAATGGATTTTTTCAAGTGCAAAAATCAATGCCTTGATATGTCAAGAATATAATCCAGAAGTTTCAAAACCAAATTATACACAATAATGTTTATAAAAGCAGTATGCAACAAACCACGCGGCGGCTGGCACACGTCCGTCCTTTCGCCCGGTCTCTTTCTCACAACACATAATAAAGTTCTAAGTTTTAGTCATCATTCAAATTTTGATTAGTTCGTACGATTTCAAAACGGCATTTTACGGTATTACAAAAATATGTGCCTGGATTTACATATTAGCACTAGACACCGATTAATTTACAAAAACCTTCACTTTTCTAAACCGAACATTTAATGGCTTTTTCGCAAAACCACTTTTTTTGAAATTGGCGTGCAACATAACTCAAAAAATAATTGATAGAATGGACTGCCCCTGAGTCTACTTACACATAATTAAATTTCCCACGGGATCAACCTCAGTTTTTAATGATATTAATTTTTTAACTAATATTTTACATAATTAAAGACGAAAATTTATTCGAAAAATGCGTGTGATTTTTTCGAGAGCCTCGTATTATTATTAATTTTGCATTTTTCTTAAACATAAAGGTTCATAAGGCATACCGTTTCATGAAGAATCTAAATCTTTTTGGATGCTATGCCCAACAAACCACGTGATGAAAAATATATACTGAGACTTTTACAAAGTTTCATCAAAATACATTTTTTTTCAAAGTTCTCGAAAATCACTTTATTTATAGTAATTTACTTGAGACTTCCCCTTTAAGTAAGAAAAATACGTTAGCGCCTTAGGAAAATAAGGTGCGTAGTGGGAATAACTGTAATAATTTTGAATAACTTTTAACTACTTTTCTCAGTTGAATTGACTAAGAATTTAGTTAAAACAAATGAATTCTTAGGTAACCTAACTGAAAAAAGTATTAAAATTCAAACCAGTTCCAACCACTCGACTTAGTTCCTTAAGGCACTCAAATATATTTTCCTTAATTAACGTTAATGGTTTGAATAATCATGCTAACTAAAAATTTAGTTACCCACAAGTTATCATTCTCATGTCTTGAAATCTAATGTCCTTCGAACATGAGATATGAAAAATGTGTTCCAGAGGCAAGGATTTCATCTTCTGGACGGATGCTAGGAGTATAAATTATCCTATTTATACTCCTTTTTGCTGCTCCGATTCTCCTTTTACTCCGCTTACTACTTTCAAAAATGTTTAACTGCAATTCATGTAATGCAAAATTTTGCAGACTCAAACTGTACAATAAACACCATCTTCGCCACACAGAAGTGACAGGTAGAAAATTCGTTTGTTCACACGCAGGATGTAACCAGGCATTTTCTAAATATGTTAACTTCAGAAATCATAATTATCGAATTCATAACAGATGTGAAATAGGGGAATACATCTGTAAACAAAAGCATTGTAATTTAAAATTTAGACACAGAAGTGATTTAAAAAAACATGTATACCAACATTTGCAAGAACCAGCAAATACAATTGAATGCACCTTTTCAACCTGCCGAAGTTAAAAAAAAACATTTAAAACGAAAAATGCCTTTCAAATTCATATTACCAGATGGCATGTGGGTGAGATTGAAGATGATGTGAATGAAAGTGTGGATGTAGAAATTAGTATGGATGTGGAAAATAGCATTGATATGAACAATAGTATGGATTCAAATATAAATCACATCATGAAGGGAATCATGTTTCCAGATAAGAGTTCAGTTTTAAATGAGAATACAACTAAAAGAATTGATTTGCCTGAACATGCCCTTGTGCGACCTGAAATAGTTAAAATTCGATGTGAAACGATGAGTTTGGCACAAACGTATGCAGAACTGACTGCGAAAAAATGTGCTACTGAACCCATTATACAAGGTGTGATAGAAGGCATTAATTCCGCTTTAGATATAAGTTCTGAGAAATATAAGTCACTTTTAGAAGATACGGATTTGACTGTTAAAGATAAAGAAAGTATGTTGCGAATATTTCAGCAAAGTTTGTCAGGTACTATAACTCCAGTAGTTTTTGTTTAATCAATAAAAATCATAAAGTTGAATTGTTCGTATTTTTGAGTACTATAGACACCCGTCCATAGAATTTTTGAATCTTGGAAAAAAGTGGTCTCAAAAATTTTTAAAATGCGCTCACTTTTTGAATTTTTATCCAAAATGGCTGATTAACGAACTTGACCTTCATTTTAGGACACTTGAGAAGTATACCAAAGCCCAATCGAATCTGTAAATTATTTCGAAAGTTATCATGCTAAAAAACTAAAAATCTACACACATACATAAACACATACATACACACAGGCAGACAGACACATTCGAGAAAACCTTCAGAAGGTTCAGAAGGGTTCAGAAGGTCTCAAAATGTGGTCATTTGACAAAAACCAGGGGGTTCAAATTTTACACAAATCTAATACCTTCTCTGGATGAGAATGTAAAAATGTTATCATACCTCAATCGAAAATTCGACTTTCGATGCCTGTGGAGCGGGGCGAAAATCGAGTTTTCTACCATAGGTAGGAAAAATGATAAAAAATTTGAAAAAAAAAATAAAAATTCGATTATCGATATGATGAAAAGTTGTACGCATGACTCGTGAAATCGTTGCCTTTCGACCCTCGTCACGCATACTATTTTAAATAGATTTTCCTACATGAGGGTTTTTGTTAATAAAGATAGGTATAAACAATGAGGAGCAAGTATCGAAAATGCTAACCAAGAAAATCCTACTGTTTACGGTAAAATTACCATTATGAAAAAAGGTTATCGTGAATAACTTGAAAATCATTACTTGTAGGGGCCGTACATTTATAAAAAATACCTTGTTTATAAGGCCGTAATTAAATAATGGCTCGTCGTGCGAGAAAACGTCATGAGAATGAAAAGTTTCATCTTGTGTCAAGGATTAATAAAACATTTCAAAAAAATCAATTCTGGTTATTGAGGGTCTTTATTTATAACAATTGTTATAAACAATAAAGCAAGCGTGTTTATGAAGAATGAAAAATGTTAATAATGTTAGGTATACGTTTCGCAATAGTTTTAGGAAAAATTATGACACTGGTTGGCCTGGATGATTTTTTATTAATAAATGAAGAGTCTAGACGATTTCCTCTTAAAAATAGCAATTTTTTAACGACAGTTCACGCAGAGAAGTTTTCATTCGATCGGAAGATTCATTCGATCGGAAGATTTCTCTTAAGAGATCTAACTATTAATTGCCTATTAATTGCAAATGCTTTATCCTACGAAAAAGTTGCGAGAGGCAAAAAAGTTTTATTTTTACTCATCGATGCTAAAAATGATTTTATAAAATTTGTTGTTGGAAAATAATGAAATTGTTCAAAAAAATATTTAAACAAAAACTGACTAGGATTTTGGAAACCTAAACAAAATATTCGTAACCAGGGGACTTTTTTTGACCTTTTGAACAAAGTTGATCTCTGTGACCTATTAGTGCATACAGAAGTGTTAGTGGCGAATAGATTATTTCTTTCCTTCTGAGAAAATTCCATTTTTAAAAAGCACCGATAAAGAACTTTATGTTAAAAAGATTTTATTTCAGCAGACTTTCCCATGGACTCTTTCATTTTGCTTCATTCGTTTCGCTGGAGTTTCAAACTTAATTTAGAAAATGTGATGTATTGATATTATGTACTAAAATCATGAATTGTATGGAAACTTTAAGCTTTAAAGTAAACTCTGCATGCTCGTAAGTGGCAAAAGTCACCCTCTTGCAAGCTTCTGTTTACCCACTATTTCCTTACCGACGTTTATTTGTCGAACGACTCGGTTGTTTGTTGTTCGTCTTGTTGGCTCACGTCACGTACATTCAGTCGAAATGCATAATTTCCTATTTATTACAAAAGTAGTAGAATATCAAGATTCGCGGGAGCGAATCACCGCCAAGTACTCAAAAAAGTAGAAAAAGATTCTATATACCGAAACAAGAAAAAAAATCTGCCATGAAGGACCAAATGCAAAAAAGAAAAAAAAACGCTACCGGTAATGATTGTCTGGAACATAAATGATTTTGAACACCGAAAGTGGTCTATCTCAGCTTATTTATGAGATATATTAACCAAACTTGGTGGGCATATAGAATCCACCAAAAGTAAAAAATTATGTGAGTTTGGAGGATAAGAATAAAAAATTGAAGAAATGCGCTATAATCGAATTAAAAAATGAAAGAAGCATAACAGAAAATCCTCTGCAAGCTATAACTTTATTGCAATGATTGTAGAATTCCGACCATTACACCTCATTTTACGATTTTTATTTTTATATTAATCAGGACGAAATAAATTCGCAATTGCATCCATATAGAAAAGAAGAGGTGAGGGCGTAATTTTTGAAAAACGCAGACCAAGGTTTGCAGACACGCTTTTAGAAAATGAAGTCAAACTTTTTGTTTAAGAAAGACATAGTATAATTCAAAAAGTAGATTTAATAAATTTGAAATACATTGATTTTTAACGAAAATTTTTAATTGTTTAGTCATTTTTAACCATTTCTAACACGCAGATGCACCTGCAGTCGGCAACCTGATATGTACTACTACTCTCCATATGCCGAATTTTAAAGATAATATGAGAAATAAACATATCGCCGGGTTAAGTTTGGATTCATATAAAAAAGTAACAATTTTCAAAATATGCAGACATGAACCTATAATCGACTATGTTATACTATTTTTGTACCGAATTTCTAGACAAAATTATTGAGAAGTAACTGCTTTGTAAATTTAGGGAATATTAATTGCGAAAGTTGGCTCAAAAATTACAAAATCCGGGATATTTTATTGTATAGTACCGCCCATTAGGGTGGTCTTTATTTTTAAATATCTGAAATGTTGGGCTCCCACCCCCTAATTTCATGAGGTTATGGTATAAGATCCAGTGGTGTAGGCTTAAGAAATAAAGTAGCCTGGCGCGGCGGCGCTTTCATAGAAACTTTGACCATACCATGCAAACAGAGAATAATCTACAGACTTGGTATCTAACTTCGGAAATTGAATTCTTCAAAATTACCAGAAACTTAGAAAAAAAAATCTAGAAAACCGAAAATTTAGCTAATTCACCACAAAAATTATAAAAATCATTGCAAAGTTCCTGGAAATTTATGGTTATTATATTGTGAATTCATTAATATTCATATGAAACAACAAATATTCACAAAATTTGGAGTGATGATGCGGTATAAAACTTGTATGATCATTCGCCACAAACTGAACCTTTCCAGCAGGTATATGACTTTAAATTATTATTATTATTATATCATTAAGCCGTTTCCCTTTTGGGGTAGGCATGAATTGCTCGGTTGGAAAGTAGTGATGTGTGGATGGGTATATAGGTGAAGGGTAGATAGGTATATATTCAAAAAACACTGTGTACCTTTGCACCTAATTACTGCACGGAAATGTGTTTCACAGGTGAGTGAAAATAGACTCAATTTGCTGTGATTACAAAAAAAGAAAAATGTCCTACCTATATTAGGTCATAAGTTATGACCCCTCAACGTTGACCAATTTTTGCCTGTTTTTACGGGCACAAAAGTGGAATTTAGTTTTTTCAAACAAAAATTGGATGAAATAGAGTGTACCAAAATCTAAGTTCATCTAAAAAAGGATATTTTAGACCTATTATTTTTGGAATTGCAAGGTTTCAAAAATTCAATTTTTTTGTTTGCATTTTTGACTAAAAACGGAGAAGTTGTGTTTTTGGAAAATACCTGGTTTCCTGTGAATCCCACGACAAGGATTTTTGTCCCAAATAAGTGTATATAATTCATTTATCACGTATAATACGTTTTTTGCCATTGATAAATAAATAAATTTATTATTGATTGTTTATAACAAAATCTTGTCATAACCACTGTTGAGTACTTTTTCATTACTTTTTTGGCAAATAAGTAATTATAATTGATTAAAAATGTGATATATATTTTTTTATCAATTGTTTACAACAAAATCTTGTCATAACCACTTTTGAGAACAACTTATGTCATAACTATAAGTCATAACTTATGACCTAATATAGGTAGGATATTGTTCTTTTTTTGGAATCACAGAAAATTAAGTCTATTTTTACTCACGTGTGGAACACTTTTTCGTACAGTAATTAGGTTCACAGGTACACAGTGTTTTTTAAGACTTAGTGATTTTTTTCTGAAAATCCAAAAAAGTGGGGTTTTTTCAAAATATTATAACCCGAAGCCTATAGAAGATAGCGGATTATTTTTTTAACCAAATTTTCTCACGATTTTGTCCTCCATATTTTTCCTCTTGGTTATTTTGCTCTAAAATGCAATGGGAATTATCCATCTACGCAAAGGTAACTTTTGGAACTGTTTTCAACAAAAAACCCCGGTTTGGCAATTGATCTGTTCTAGCATTTTTGATATATCAAAAGGGACAATTTAAAAAATATGCATAAATTTTTTTCTGGACTTTCGGGACGACTAGACGCAGCCAATAAATTAATAAAAAAAGAGAATGATATACAAACCATCAGTTGGTTTCGTGATTTGTTCTGCATTATTATTATTGGTTTCTATCTCCGACGTTTTTTGATTACTGGTGACTTCATTTTCAATATTTTCAACCTTATTTTCGGTCTTTTTTTTCTCGATTGACTCCAAATTCGGTTGTAATCCATCGTTTACGTTCATGTAGTGTGGCAGTGTATTAAGCAACTCGTTTTAAATTTCTGATGTCGTCTGATTTATGGAAAAAGTTTCATCGCCCTGCTTTCTCGAGTGAAGGACAAATTAGGACTTGTTACTTTGCCTTCGACCTAGAAAAGTTTGTAACAATTTCATAAAATGTCTTTATTTACAAATTCACATATTTGTGAAAAAATGACATATTAATCTATTTTTCGACATAATTGTTTCTTTTAGGATATAAAATATAATAATATATAATATTCAGGATATTTTTAGGATATAAAGTTTACATTTCGGAATTTTTGAAAATAAAAAAAAATATGAAAGCCAAACATGCAATGAGAGGAATAAAATTCGTGCTACCTGTTGAGTGGTTACTGCGGTTAGCCCTTTTTTATCGCTTACTATAAATATATTTTATTATTATTTAATTATAATAAAAACGTATATTAAAAAATCTTAAATAATAAAGAATAAATGAAAAAAAAATCTTCTACAAAATTCGAATAAATACAATATTTTATATATTTGAAAATAAAAAATATTTTATACCTTTTGGGACATTTTTCTGCCTAGTAAAAATGGAGAATCTCAAAATAATGCACATTATTGAACTATCGATGAAAAATTGGGTTCAAAATGATACTAGAAAATACTATTTATTTTGTATAAAAATATTTGAATCATTTTGTATTTCTCTGAAAAATATTTTTCAACACATATACTTTAATTGCATGTAAAATAGGTTCATTTGATAAATCTGTGAATTAGGCAAATTTTTATTTTAATTTTTAACTATTTTTAGTTCATTTTTTTTAAATTAGCTTAAAATTAGCAAACCGCAGAGCAGATTGGTGTCGCAGCGTATTTGCGTGTGGCGAAAGACTGAATAGAGATGAAGGGAGGTGGTTTACCCTCGTGAAGGAACTTTGGGTGGTGGGTGGTCCCGTGGGTGGGGGTGGGTGAGTTTAAAGCTTATGGAAACCGCGTACCAGGCACCCCGATAGTCCCAGTTGCTTCATACCCACATGCCCACGAATCTAGGTAAACGGAAGAAAGGCCAAAGCCAAAAGGGTTAATCAACCCTCTCTTCTCTGTTATCTGACCCACTTAGCAATAGAGTTGCATGCTCGAAAGAGGGAAATCAGTGCCCTCGAGGGTATCAATTAATCGCTTGCTTTCATATGCAAAACAATTAAACAAGTCCTAATTCGAATAAAGTATTTTTAATTCATAATTTACAAATTAACTATGGTTAGATGACATATTTGCTGTTTTTTCGAAAGATAACGTTTTTAATTGACTCAAGTAGGTAAAGGTACCTATCATGAAACATGTCCTAATTATGAAACAGTTTGACAAATAATTCGATTTATAAATAATTTAAAAGTATATTTTTGAGTACAAATTATTATATTTATAAGTATGAATACTAGGCTTTCCATCTATATAAAAAGTAAGTATAGTTCTAAAGTTTTAAATACTAAAAAAGGATTTTAATGATATAACCTGCAAATTCGGAAAAATGGACTGCCATTTATCCGAGTCAGAAAGGCTTGATACACTGTTAGAAATGTTTGCAATTTTAGTATACACGGGCATATTAAATTTTCCATATGTTTACTAAATTCGTTACACTTCGTAATTTTAGTATACTTACTAAATTTATTTCATGAAGTTATATGTATACCAAATTTATTAAGTAAGTATGTTTCTTTCACGTATATGAATTTCATAGTTTCTGTATACTAAAATCATACACGTGTTTACTATACTCAGCTGCGCAAGCGCGTTTTGACTTACGCGAGTTGGGCAACGTAGCCGGTGGCATTTGATTGAGTTCTTTGTGATGCTAAAAGTTTCGGCTTCTTTCTGAGAGAATATGCGAAGTCTTCTCTTTAAAAGGTATGTTAAATTTATTAACGTAAATGTAGCTTAACCATATGATTATTTGAAAATTAAAACTTTGTTCTTTAATTTCATTTTTCTTCTGATCATGTTTACAGATGATGAAGACGGAACCCACACGAGACGGAACGCGTATACTGAATTTAGTATATGCGTATACTAAATTTCGTATGCAGGTAAGTTAATTGTTCTTTAAGTATCTTAGCAATGAAATCAATGAGTATTCAAAGCCTCAAAAATTAACATAGATGTCACGTTGTACCATTAAAAATATATTTCTGCATGAGGATGTTCTACTATATGCCGTATTTTTTCAAGTAAACTAGTTTATTTGATTAATTATATCAACATGTATGCTCACAAATTGAACTATGATTTCAGAGTACCAGAGTTTTGTTGATCTACCGTTATGACGGTCGAGGCTTTAATTTTTTTAACGTCCGAATTATTTATTTCATAATTCAGTATATTTTCAAATCAGACGAAAGTCCTATTTAGAATCAAGTTAATAGCATGTATTTTACTTGAAAAAAACCTACAAACAAAAAAAAAAGAAATCCAACCAAACACCTTCGCGATGCAAGAAATCTACCAGATACAATTACATGAATTTGTAAAAACAAACTTAGACAAATTTATATCAAAGTGTAATAGGAAATTTATTTTTCCAATTACCCTGTAGAAATTATTGCAATCAATTTGATAAACAAATTCAGACAGTACTAAACTTCACGGGACTGAATATGTATGCAAAATACTTTCTTAAAATTGCGGGGAATACACAATTAAGTATAAATTCCGCTGAATTCTCATGAATTTTATTAAATCTTATTTATCTCTCTGAACTTTATTGTGGTTCTCTCATAGCTGTTTGAATTTACTGTTTTAGGCTTACTAGAGTTTCCAGATTTTTGCGATTTTCGCCAGAAGACCTTGAAGTATCGCAAAAATAAGTTGACCGATTGATTCAGAATATGAAAAAGCATGCAAAAACTACTTCCGTAAAGGCATTTTTTATTTCATAAATAAAGTTGAATAACTGACGGTATTGATGATTATTATTAGTCAATCATCATAAGTAACTAGAAAACTAGTAAATAATGTAAGAATGAGGACCATAAATTAATTTGTAGCATGAAAAAATGGACCTTTTTCATAAATTTGCTTAAAATGCTGCTCATATTTTAATAAACATTAATGCGTTGTTCTTATCATATTTAGAACATCTGCTGGCTGCGGAACTAGGAAGGCGACTACCCAACCAATTTAAGTCGGGTAAGTTACTTTTTCTTTAAGTATCTCGTTGTTGTTACGATACTCAGCAAAAAAGGCAAATTGTTATAGTCACGTTAGTGCAAGAAGTAACTTCCTCTTCCGTAAAAGTTACTCTGACCCCCTCCCCACCGTTTATTTTTGAAATTCATAAATGAACAAGCAGCGCTAGAATTAAATGTAGCTACGCGATATTTTGAGGTCTGAAGAACGATATTTGTCAAATGCAATAAACACAAGAGCCAAATAATGGTCTCTCCTTTAATTCTTTAGAAATTTAATAATTAAATGAATTCACCTGTGAGTGAAGTTCTATTATAATTTTATAAAACGCCTCTTTTGAATAGATCAACATGTAGTACATCCACTTTACACCATGCTACCACAATTTTTAAAGCATATATAGCAATTCAAAATTCGCGCTCTCCTCCGGCGCACACTCCCATTTGAAACTGAAAAATTTATTCACCAAGCATTGTGATATTCAAACTTTTTATACTCAAACCCTTTAGAATTTCAATTTTTTAGGTAAATTTAAATCGTTTAAAAATTAACAAATTTTCAAATTGTTCATTATGATTTTCAATATTGAACCATTTCAATTTCAATTGGTGAATTAAAACTTATGGGAGGGAAAGATTGAAAATGTACCGCTCAACAAGAAAACTCAGAACTTTTAAATTGTAGCCATTCGAAGTTAAGCGAATTATTTAATTGCCAAGTATGTTGATACATGAGTATGATTATTATTCGTTCTTGAGACTTTCAAATGAAATATTTTTGAATTTTATATAATTCATTCTTTAAAATCTTCAACTAAAAATAGGACGGTTCAAAAATATTACATGAAAAATTGATTGCTATAGATGAATCCAACATTTCAAATTGCACAATTTTTAAGTCTTCAAATTCGAAATTGTGTTGTTTTTTAACTTCAGTTTGAAATTTTCAATATTTTTGAATACTTTTAAACACAAAATAATTCAATTTTCAATGCCTAGCTCTAAAATCTTTTTATTTTCAAGGCTTAAATTTTGTAACTTATTTTTCTAATTTTTGCCTTGAATTTATTTCTGGATGCATTTAATCCAAACTTAACTATCAAGTATTTCAATTTGATATTCTACGATTTTTAAGAACCAAATAAATTTTGTACATTTATAGTACATACATTTATAGTAGATATGGCTCATAGAGTAAAGCTATCATAGAATTTTTTTTTCGAAATTTATATTTCAAAAACCAATCCATAATAAATTTGTTCACTACACTCTTGAAATTAATCAGGCCAACATGCATTAGAGAAATGAAACGGCACTAAATGTAAAAAATGACATTAAACTAGTGTTATTATTAAGTATCATATCAAGTTTCATTGAAAGTGATTGGATAGATTTTTTTTACTGAAAAACGTGATTTCTATAAAAAAATCATTTTAATTTTCAACGTTCAAAATTGAAGAAGTATAAATATTTCAAACTTTTGAAGTTCAATCATTTTAATGAATTTCAAAATCAATGACTTCAAACTTGAAGCGTTAACAATTAAAATGCTCTAAATATCGTCTGAAAACTGAAGCATTTGTAAAATTAGGACCTTGAAGCTCGCAATATTGATATCTCAATAATTACCTATCCTATATAGTGTAAAAAATTAAAAATACGAGAATTTTCTGCCCCTTTCTAGCAAAAATTCAGAAGTGAATGATTAATAATGATTAAGTAAACTATTTAGAAATTTCTTGAACAGAAAATATTATTCCGAATGTCCAGTAAGTCCATTGAAACTCCAGAAAATATGAAATTTTTATGAGTTAGCAGAAAAACTGAAATGAATATAAATTGTTTAAACAATTAGAAAATAATTTTAAAAAAAATATTATTCTCAACATTCACCTCCGGCGTCATTAATTCCATGAAATACTAACTTTTTATGATTCACAGGAAAATATAAAATTTTTAACAATGAAGAATTGTCTAAACAATTGAAAAATATATGCAAATATGTTACTCATCGAATACAAAAAATGCATTCTGAAAATTCTCTCTCCAGTATGAATTTGAAATGAAGCTGCTCGTCTGTATTTTCATGTAAGCTTATTGTTAAATGTGATTAATTATACCAACAGAAACATTAATAATTTCTTATGAATCCCTTTATGAATGTAAATAAAATTTAACAATGGTTTTTCAAAATTATTATTATAAAATTACACTGGTATATAAAATGCCCATACGTGTGATTCTTTTTGTCTCAAAATTAGGTCCACATGGATTTAGGTTCGGGACCACTCGGGACAGTTCGGGATATGCGGGAGATTCAAATGTGGTATGGAAGAGAACTTTAAAATATTAAGAAAAGTCATGTCAAATTTAGTTTATTGTTAATGAGTGAATGGAATAAAACTGGAAACTTAATGAAATTTAATAAAAAGTAATTACATTGATAAAAATAATCGAATAGTACAAAAAAAGGAAAGCTGATGGAATTTAAAACTGGTGGAATGCACATTTTGTAAGCACGTGGCTGAGAATATTTTTTATATGTCGAAAGGTACAATAAAACTTTGAAGTCTATAAAAGTGAAGAATATAATAATTTAATATCCTAAAAATCTGTATACGTTAGAATTGTGAAATACATATTGGAACCTTTAAAGGTTACATATTTGTAAAAAATAATTTTTCTGCATATAAAAAAAGTGGTGTGAAATTGTAAAAATGACTAATGGATATTATAATTACAAAATTAATATAAATTATAAAATAAAAATCATTATAAAGGTCTTACATGAGTTTTCATACTTCATAATAATTAAAAAGAGCAAAAGGAATGAAACTCGTGTAGCATGTGTGTAAGTTAAATAATTAGTAATAATTATATTATGCAATTCATGAGAACGAACTTTAAATTAATGTTCGATAAAAATAAAAATACAAAAAAGTATAATCTATCAATAATAGGGTGGTCCAAAAAACGCTTTTCGAGCTACAGGGCCACAAAAAAAATGTTTCCATTTCCGGGGAAAGAAAATCCGTAATGTTTTTTTTCTCCAAACTTAAATATTAACACGTGCCACCGGGTACTTCAAAATCCTATTTAATTAACATGGGGAAATTTTATATTTTCGAAAAATGAAACTCATACTTCAGGGTTTGATCGAAACGTGCCAAGTGTCTTAGGGATTGAAGGGGAGTGTCTACGAAATAAAACAGTAGAGGGAAAATAGGTTTCCTCTACGATAAAAACATAGTAATAACATGTATTTTAAACCCACCCTTTGCCTCCTTCCCCCTCCACAGCACCCCAAATATGACCCAAAAATAAAAAAAAACTACATTTTTACGTATTAACAATTAATTATTGTTTATTTTCAAAATATCTCAAAATTGAGCCAGAGATGTCCACTTTTTTCTCAAAGTGGTATTCTATGCTATTTTTTATTGAATAATTACACAAGTTTGATACATTTATTCTGATGTTTAACACATTTCTATTTATTTAAACAATTTTCATTCCCCTAAGCAGTTCTCTTTCGAAAACTTAAAAAAAAAAATATTAAATGGGACACATACAATTGTTTTTCTGATTTTATAGTGTATATAATGAATATATTAACCATTTTTTTTATTTTTAAACAAACTGAATTTTTTTAAACAATTCCTTTTTCCCAATAATATTTTTAAAATCATATTTTATGAATTAAACATAATATTGAATTATTTTGAGTAGGAAATTCTGCTATAAGCTTTATGTCATTGTTTAAATAATTAATTATTGTTTTTTTTTTCAAATCTGCTGCAAATTGTGTATGGATGGTTTACATATTTTTTGGCTTACTATCAAATAAATCATAAAAGTCATAATAAAATTTAAATTAAAGAAGTATATTTATTATTGCATTCTTCATATTTTTACTATCTTTATCATGATTATATTATAAAAAAGTATATTCACTAATGAAAATTATTATTCAAGTTTCAACATTTTCTTTAAACAACATTTTTGATGACGAAGTGCTGTATTTTAGATAATTTATAATAATTCAAATATTAAAAACATTACTTTAACCAACTTTGTACAATTAGTACAATTTATTTATAAACATTTGAATAATAAAAAGCATTCACTGTCATTAACAATAAACTAAAATTTACAGAACTTTTATTAATATTTTTAAGTTTTCTTCCATACCAAATTTTAATCTCCCGCATATCACGAACTGTCCCGAGTGGTGCCGAACTAAGACATCTATAAAAAATGGCGGCTCGAACGCCATCAAGTAGGGCACACGTTTTCCATTGAATCTTGTATCCAGTGTGTGCAGTGTATTATATATACTAGACTGTTAAACGCGCGCCCATGCGCGCGCAAAACCCAGTTTTCAAATAACTATTTATTTGTTAAAAGTATTCGACCACTTCAATTCTTGCTAAAATTTGATTCTGAAAGAATGTATTCAGTGAATCCATGTAACGTAGGATTATTTAATTTACGATCATTATTATTAACGTGATAAATCCGGAAACAAATATCAATAATAATTAATATAATTATAAATTTAAATACCAATAATGTGTCTTTGAAAATGTATCCTGTTATATAAACGATACGTTATTGCCATATTTATAAATAACGCATCAAAATATATTGATAAATCATTAAAATATATTGTTGCTGCATTTTTAGCTTATGTAATTTAATATTGTGAAAAACTTCATTTTTGTACAATGACATTTGCGGATACATTTACGGCCATTAATTTGAACTTTTCTCTCTGAAAATATGATTTATTAATAAACTTTCACACTAATTAAAAAAATAAAAGTTTGAATAGCAAAATAACAGCGTATAAAAATACATTGTTAAATAATTAAAACCTATATACATACAATTTTGAAAATTAATTCAAATATTCATTTCACGGCCCTGTTTGTACATCAGTGCATCAAAAAACATCGCTAAATCATCAAAACATTATTATCTATAATTTAAAAAATTATATTCCGATCCGATACTTAGTTAACAAAATAAAAATCAGTTTTTGTTAATAGAACTTGTTTATAACAATTATCATTACAAGATAACAATTTTTTTTCATTTCATGAATCCCTTAGTATTAAACCCAAGTCACGCTAAGCATGACAACAAATTTTCCAAGACGATATCTCTGTAACCAGAAGACTCGATCTTTGCGAAAAGTTGAACCAATAATTTGTTAAGACTTTTTTTCAGACAAAATTGTACAATTTTTTATGTACATTTTTATAGCTTAAAAGTGTTCAATTTCATCTCATATCTTCAAATTTCAACAAAATTCAAGAATCGGTTCCGGAAATGTCGAGAATTACACTGTTAGAAGTAAGTTCATGAAATTACATGAAAATGTTAGTGAAGCTTTTTACACTACGGTTAGTGAAAAAACTAATTGAAATTTCATGCAACACTGAAATTTAAATAGCCTCATTGAAATTTCCATGTAAGTTTTGAAACTATTTTAAGAGATAATGCATTGAATTTTTTGTAAGTTTTCATGAATATCCTATGGATATTCAATGTAAGTAGTGAAACGTTTTGAAGAACAGTTCTCTGAAATTACTTCTTTCGAAATGACAAAGTAAAACCAATTTTGTACATGTAATTGCAAAAAATGTAAATTGCCGTTAAGTGATAAAGGACACAACGTTATAAACAAAAGAAAAAAAGGCTACGTAGTTTATGGACGACCCCTAAAGTAATTTTCCAAGTTGGGGCCAAACTTGAAAGTGGGCAAACATTTGGCAATTTCCACACGGGATAGTCTTTTGTCTCGTCTCCCTGAAAAACGAATAATTTTAATACAGAGTAACAAGTTAAAGTCGGATTCAAAAGTCCTGACACCTGGCTTTGAAGCTTTATTACTCTGGGAGAAAAAATCGCAGAATTTTGAGTCAAAGACAGAAATATTCTTCATGTACTTATGAAATGGCAATTTGTTTTACTTCAATTTAATGATTATTTTTGGAAGGGATCTCTTTCACGCTTAAATTGGACAATACTGAGAAGGGACTTTTGAGATGAAACCGTTGAATCGAGAAGCTTCTTTTAAGCTAGAATTCAGCTTGAAATCTTTATCCAGAGCCGAGATAATTATTTCTTACATTTTTAGCTCTACTAATTAAAATAATCATTAAATTGAAGTAAAAGAAATTGTCATTTGTTTAGAAAAATCGAGTAAGCAGTGTCAGAGATATTTATAGGCTTTGAAAAGGTTGGAAAATAATTTAAAACTTGAAAATTTTTTCAAAAATATAAAACAAAATATAGTTTTCTGAAGATATCGAACAGAAAATGTAGCAGTTTTTTTTAGAATTTTGGAAGGTTTCAAGAGAATCAAAAATTTGTCTTATGATTTCTACGAAAAATTAAAATGATTTTGTATTCAATACACTCCAAAAAATTTCAAAGATTTCCAAAATTTTCAAAAAAGAATCTTGAAGATTGAAAGGCAATTTTTTTAATTTGAAAGACTTTTCAACCTTTTAAGGAAAACTCGAATAATTTAAAAATATATTTAGAAGTTTTGACAAAACTTAAAAAGTGATAGCAAATTTGAAAAGATTTCAAAAAATGTTAATATTATTATATAACTGTCTCTAATGAGCCGATTACACTGTACAATTCTGTTACACAAGTTGACTTTTTTTGAGTTTACGTTTTTAAAGATTTTCTCTAAAAATGTTGATTTCTGAAGATTTCGAAATGAAAATTTGAAGATTTTTAAGGATTTTCATAGGTTTAAAAATAATAACCAAATTTTCTTGAGATTCCTATGCAAATTTTAGGTGAATTTTTATTTAGAAAAAGTAATTATTGAAGATCATTTAAAAAGTTTTTCAAAATTTCGAAAAACCCATTTTTTGTAACTTTGTAGAATTTAAAAACAAGTGAGGAAAAATTCGAATTATTTTTCAAGATATTTAGAAGGTTCAGAAGTATTTAAAAGATTAAAAAATAATTACAATTTGGAGATTTAAAAATTTTTCAACAAAATGTAAATTTTTTAAGAATTAAAAATAAATAAATTTTTTAAGATTCCTGAAAACATTTTAAATCATGTTAACCGAAGTAATTTCTCCTGTTTTTTTCACGTATTTTGTGTCACAGGAAAGTAAAAAAAATGTTGACGAAAATCAAGCTGACGTCGTTTTACACGTATAATGCTAAAGAATATTTCTGTCTTTGACTCAAAATTCTGCGATTTTTTTCTGGCAGAGCAATAAAGCTTCAAAGCCAGGTGTCGGGACTTTTGAATCCGACATTAGTTTTGTTTTTAGATGCTAGGGGATATAAGATAAAGATGTTATTTTTATATTTCAGTTTCCTACATGTGAAGAAGAATGGAAAGAAATAGCCCAGTTATACGAAGAACGATGAAACTTTCCTCACTGCCTCGGTGCAATAGATGGAAAGCACATTGCGATTGTTCCACCGGCTAATAGTGAATCGTATTTTTGTAATTATAAAGGTCATCATAGTCTGGTTCTTATGGCAATTGTAATCGCAAAATATCAATTTATATATATATAGATGTAGGCATAAATGGGAGAATATCAGACGGAGGTGTATTAAAAAATTCTGCGTTCTTTAAAAAGTTAGAAAATAGCGAATTACAAATTCCAAGCAGCGAAACTTTAACAGGAAGAAATTGAAACTTGCCATATGTATTTATTGCAGACGACGCGTTTCCTTCACGCCCTGACATGATGAAACCTTTTCGACAAGCAGATTTGACATCACGAGAAAAAAAACCTAAATTACAGATTATCCCGCGCCAGGCGCACTGTAGAAAACGCTTTCAGGTTAATGGCGTCACGATTTCGGATATTTCATACTCATCTTAATTTAAAACCAGAAAGAATCGAGAAAGTAGTTAAAGCTTCCTATGCATTACATAACTTTTTAATAGAACACTCCAAAAAGTCTTACGTGCCTCTAAATATTTCTATCGTGAAAATTCTGAAAACGGGATTGTAATTTCTGAAGGATATAACACACAAAATAGTACTATGCAAATTTTAGAGCGAAGAAACCCAGAAAACACCTTAAACACAGCAAAGCTTGTCCGAGAAGAGTTTATGAATTATTTTTATCAGGAGGGCAGAGTACTATGGCAAGATCATCACATAAATTAAAAAAAGAAGTATTTTTCTATAGCCTATGTTTACTGCAGGGAATATTCTCGTGCTAACTCGAAAAATCAAAGTGATAAAAAAGAGCGTTCACGATAAATAAAAAACTTATAAAATTCATTTTTGAATAATTACACCGGCACACAAAAAAGTGGTCTGCCCGGCGGACTACGCAAGCATATTCATATGTTTTTGGGGTCGCTGAATCCGAATCCGGGGTCCAAATACCCAAGGTAGCTCGTATTTTTACAAAAAATGCAAAAATAGACGTAAAATCGACGAAAACAGCTATTTTTCTTGTATATTTTTGCAAACGAAAAATGTCTTTATGCCCGGTAAACAAAACAAGCATATTTATATGTTTTTGGGATCGCTGAATCCGAATCCGGGGTCCAAATAACCCAGTTGGCTTATATTTTTCCAGAAAACGCAACAATAGACGTTAAATCGACGAAAACAGCGATTTTTCTTGTATATTTTTGCACAAAAAAAAATATCTTTATGCCCGGTGGACTTAACCAGCATATCTATATGTTTTTGGGGTCGCTGAATCCGAATCAGGGGTCCAAATAACCCAGTTGGCTCTTATTTTTCCGAAAAACGCAAAAATAGACGTAAAATCGAACACAACAAATGACTGTGAACAAAAAAAATGACAGATCGCGCTCGAACTTCACGTGAAAACAAATGACTGTGAACAAAACAGATGACAGATTGCACTCGAAATTCACGTCAGTAAAGAGGACATTGGTGCCAAGTTAGCTTCATAAAAGTTTTTGAAAATCTCTTTAAGCGGGCTCTTTAATGTGACTGTAGTCAGTGGCTTCCTTATTTTCATTTTTCTATAAACTCTAATAACTTACGCATTCCAATGATTTTGATTTCTCCATAGTCTCTAGTAAGGTATTCCGTTTTTATAAATCAAGTGTACGATTTAATTTACTTGGATTTTTATGTTGAATCAAATTGTACCTTGTGTCGTGTGCGTGTGCTCATGTGCGTAACCACGTGCGCCACATACAAGCTAGCGTCTTCGTGGTTACACACTAATTTCTACTAGATTGATATTTTAAATCCATTATAAAATCTATATGAGTATCTACTTATTTATATAAATTACTTGAAATGTTAGGTGCTAAACATAGAATTAACCTAACATTCGTAATCTATATAAAATGCCCAAGTTTTAGAAATTTCGATATTTTTTTAGGTTGAGTTTATTTATGAAAATAATTCATTCCTACGGAGCTCATAAATTTGAAGTAAATTTAAAAAGTCTTGTCAATTATTATAGGTACAAATTTTTCTGAATTGTTGAAAATAACTCTACATTTAAAATATTTGATGACTAAAAACAAAAATTGGGAAAACTTGAGTAATTTAAAGATTCAGTGTCTTGCTCTATTTTTATTTATAAAAGCTTTTACCTTTTCTTCATATGCATTGTACAGTTTCAACATGAAAAGTTTCCAAATAACCAAAAACATGTAAAGATAATTCATAGAGCTTCTAAAATTTATTTTGAGAATATGAATTTTTCACATATAAAAAATATAAATTCATAAAAATTTATAAATGTAAAGGGTTTGGGAAACCTTTTTTTCACGAAATCCTTAAAATTAGACGAGACATCTTTCGACTTCTGAAAATTACTATTCAAATTTTTTGATTCCAAACTTTTTTTTTTTAAAAGGTTATCGGAATTGAGAAGACATGATCGTGAATATGAGAAAATATTACATTTTTGAAATTTCGTCTTATATACAGTAATTTTTATGTCGATTAAAAGACATAACAAATTTCTAATTATTACGAAAACCATATTGTAAATTAAATGTGTACATGTATTTCACAATTAAAAAGTAAAAGTATCTTTTCTTCATTTCTAATATCTGTAAATCTAATAAAAATGAATTTTTTCTAAAATCACCGATAACTTTTAGGTTACTTTATTTGAGGCTGAGGTTTGATCTTGAAGTCAAATTTCAGTTTTCAAATAAGAATCCTATTTGTGTACAAATATACATATTTGCGGTCCAGAAATGTTTAATTTATTATTCTTAATGGGAAATTTTAAATTTAATAATAGATTTTGTGCTTTCACGATGATTCATTATGATAAAAGGAGGTGTTTCGGGTTTCAATTGTGTGCAAATCTACGAATATTGCCGACTTTTCGTGAACATTGCAGTTCACGTTTTCAGGTCTAACCTGAAATTGAAGTTTCAGTTTATGTTATTCCTGTATATACTCTCTACGATGCCTGTGATTGGCCAGAGCGCCCCAAGGCACCGTTAAGTCACAATTTTAAATTTGTGTATCCAGTAACCTGAATTTTCGCTAAAGAAATTAAAATAATGAGTTGAAACCCTTTTGTTTTGAAGGTTGCAAAGGAACTTACATTATTTTCAGATTTTTCAATTGTATTAGAAGAGAAAAAAGTATTTTTTCAGACGTCTACTTAGGACTAAAAAAAAATCGATGTGGCTTACGAAAATTATTTTCAAACGTTTTTGAGCTAAAACTTTCTAGTTTTTAAAAATGTATAAAATTTGAGAAGACTTTATCGCGAATATGCTACAATGTTTAATTTTTAACATTTGAGCTATTTACGTGAATAAGATATTTGTATAGAGCCTAAACCTTATATAGGTTCCTAGTAAAAAGAAACTAATTGAGGCGAATTGAGATGGATTCGCTAGAGCCTCCGTGAAGCTCGCTTTGGGACAATCTCGAATTGGAGCAGGCCATGAATTCTTCTAAATTCGGAAATAAGTAATTCAATCTCCAAATCTGCTATTCGCCCGAATTCGGTGAACAATTTTTAGGGGACCTAATTCGTTTGAATGTGTCAGCACGAATTACCTTCAGTGTCAGCCAGTTCATTTTAATTCGCGAGGTTTAAAGTCGATCTCCAATTCGCCTGAATTCATCAGCACGAATACAGTTAAAGGCTGGCCTATTCAATTGAATTCGTAAGCTATAACCAACGTGCTAGGCATAAAGGATCCTTTGTAAATAAATATCAATGAGTCCCGCAGCTCAGCGGTCGTCCTCTGGACTTATACACTTAGGATCGCTGGTTCGAGTCTCGTGGCATGTAATTTTTATTAATTTTTTTTTAATGACCTTGACCACGAATTAAAACGAATTGAAACTCATTCAATTCGTGCTGGCTCAATTCGTTTAAACGAATCAGAAAGCGGAATTCGGGCGAATTCCAAAATGTTAATTCGCCGCAAGTCGCCTCAATTAGTTTCTTTTTACTGGGTTATAAATTGACAAATTACATTGAAAATGTGTCACATTTATGGAGCAATAATTTAAAAATAATAGTAGTATGTTAAGTTATTTTTAATACAAATTCCATTGATTTTATCCCTAAACACTAAGGTAAGTACTTCGTATTTTGTAGGTTATGATCGCAAATAAAAAGACTGGTTTTTTTCTTTAACTTGTATTTTTTTTATATGTATTCATAATGTATAAACAAATTTAATTAATAATTTACATTTAGTAGTAATTTGCGTAATTAAATTATATATATATATATATATATATACACATACATATATATGTAAATTGTGTGTACATACGCATGTATAAATGTATTAACAAAAGTTTCCTAAATAATTAAAAATAAAAAATTAAAACAAAATATTTTGAATTTCAATGCCAAGTAAATTAAAAATAAATTTAGATTGTCTTTATTTGTCTGTAAAATTTGAAGCATGAAATGGTGTTTTGTTATTTTAAATGATTTAAGGTTTAATGTTAATTTAGTGTTAATTTATTCGTGAATGTTGTGTAATCGTCACATTTCACAGACTTCAAAAAATCAAAAATTCATTGGGTTTTTTGTTTAGGCAAGGGTACTGAATTAGTCGTGCAATTCTTTTTTCTATTAATTATTATAATATTTTTTAAAAACTGTTGGTGTGAAATAAAATTTCTTAATAACATTTAAGTTTTCTTTATTTCTCTTTATATGTAGGAGAAAAAATAATTGTAGAAAAATTCGTGTAACTGTGAGAGTTGTTATAAAAATTTTCGTAATTCCAAAGAAAAATAATATTGAAAAATGTTTTAAACAATTCTTTTTCTTGAAAACCTATTGAAAGAATTCAATTTCATTTCACTTTCATTGTTTCCATTATTAATTATAATAATTGCCTCATTGAATTTCTTCACATATAAATAATAACAAATAATAAATTATTTACACAAATTACTATATTGTTAGACTTTCAAAAGAATCAAAAGTATCAGACAACCAAAACTGTGATATTAAATTATTCAATAATGTACAATAAAGAAACACTTTGTGAACTTCTCTTTTTGATTAGATCCATTGAAAAGAAATGTAAGCATACTGCAATACAATAATTAGGACTGAAGTTACAATTAAAATTTTCTGTTGAAAACTCAGTCGTCCCCAACCACCCCAACAGATATTTTGTATCTACGGTGCAGCGTACGTCACAGAGTAGAGATTTTCGCACGCGCCTACCACCACTCCAGCTCTCGGGAGAATAAGTGTTGGAAGCGAAACATGTGGTCCCGAAGGGAATTTCCCCGGGTTGGGCATGTCTGCATCAGATGATCGTGAAAATCCATTGTGTGCTACGTCATCTACCTTCTTCCCTAGGGAAGAAAGTGAATTTCAGTCCTTCTTTCGCTAGATAGTCCAATGAGCGACGACTTTCAGTTAGGCAGCCTGAACTATTGCGCATGCGTCCTCCAGATTTTTTGAAATTTTCAGAAATTCATCAAAATTTTGAAATTTTTGAGAATTTTTGGAAATTTATCAACATTTTGGAAATTTATCAAATTTTTGAAAAATTTATCAAAATTTTGAACTCTTGGAAATTTTTGGGTATTTCTTAATAGTTTTGGAAGCTTATCAAAATTTTGACACTGATTCAAGAAATGTTTCGTTTTATGCCTTACCAAGGCTTTTTCAGTTCTCTTAGCCCGCAGCTATCCAACTGATCAGTCGTCAACATTGAAAATCCCGAATTGAAAGTCGAACTATCAGCATGCATGAGTTTACTTGCACTCTGCACCCACGGAAAGCACGATTCTGTTGTGTAGCGAAAGTACAGAGTAGTGTGGGCAGAACTACGACTGTGAGGACGTTCTTGTGGACGAAACGAATGGTTACTGTCGAAAAACGAATGAGTCGTGCCAATACAACACTCAGTCGTTTATTTAATTTTTTTTTTAGCCACACGACTGAGTCGTGTATCATAAAGTAACTATCAGTCAAGGATTTTCTCCGTGTACAGTAAATTTAGATTTCTCTTCCAAAATTTATTAGACTTATCAATGTGACTACTTTTCTTGATTTCATAAATCAAGTTAAAGATTGAGTAATGTGCTTGGCTTTATACTGAAAACATACATAATATTTTTAATGCATTACTCAATAAAAAAAACCTGTTTCCTTTATTTCAAATAGTATGACATATGTATAAATTTCTGTATTTCTTTAACCAAATTGATGAAATATATAGGTTTGTAAAACCCCCCTGCTCGCACTTACTCTCTTCAGCCACCAAGCTGTAACAGCGGCCATATTGATACCCCATCGTCAGTTTTTTACGAATAAAACAAAAACTACGCGTCCTATCAAAAAGTAATCTGTAACAAATTTGTAGATATTTTTTAACTACACAATTTTTTTCATTTCATCTTTTTTTTATATCTTGTATATTTTGACCGCAAAATGGAATTTTTTATTTTTCAATATTTTTTGTGCGGTCAAAATTTGAATTTTTGATTTTTCAAGAAAATTCAAAAAGTGCTTATGATAATCTTGTAGGGTGTTCAAAATGCAACGTTTTTCTTTCTCTGACATTTTTTCATATCGTGTGTTGATTGGCTTAAAATGTTTATTTTCGTTTGTTTTTCGAAATTTTGTAAATTCTATAATTCCAGTAAAGTTTTTTCAATCAAGAAAGGTCATAAGGATAAATTGCTTGTCTTTTTTACTAATACTAATAACCGTACATAGAATTTTTAAATCTTGAAAAAATTGGTCTCAAAAATTTTGAAAATGCGTTAATTTTATGAACTTTCATCCAAAATGGCTGGCCAACGAACTTGCCCTTCATTTTAGGACACTTGAACAAAAACGTTTTCAACGCAAGAGTGGAATTTTCAACCAAGAAAGATTTTTAAGTCAAGACCCTGCCGATTGAACAGCACTGAAACGGCACTCAAACGGCACTACCCAGTGCCGTTTCAGTGCTGCTCGTTTAAAGCTACTCAGATTCCAGTTTTAAATGCCTGCAGAAGTTTCCTCTATATCTGCGACTAGGCTACTAAGTAGACCAGCTGAAAGGGATTGAAAATTAAAAGTTAAAATTTGTGAAATTTTGAAATTACCTCTGCGAAAGTTAGAAAATCAGAATCTCCGGGTTTCGATAATCTCAGTTATCTAACAGTTTTTTTAGAAGTTTAAAATTGGAATTAATATAATGTATCTCGTAAAATTTTGACATATGCCAAAACAGACAACATTTTTTAATTCAATTCCAGAATAGTTTATTAGTATATAATTTATAATTATAAAATATATATAATGAGAAAATTCATAAATTAAAAAGAAAGTTAATAATTTGAAGAAAATTTTAAAAAGGGATTCGAGTTGGTGACGGCCAACTACTGTAAATCACTCTGCCCGCCCGGTACGTGATGAATACAATAGGACCATTATATGACCATCGCATCAATCTGAGTGCCGTTTAGGTGCCGAAACCAACACGAACAGTCACTGAAACGGTACTGGCGGTCCAGTACCGTTACATTGCCGTTTCATCGCCGTTTCATCGGCCGAGGAATGAAAAAATGTAAACCAAATTGTTGGATTTTCGTAAAAAAAAGATGTCTTTTGAACAAAATTGTTGAATGTTCAACCAAAAAGTTGAATTATCAACTGAGAAAGATACATTTTAAACCAAGAATGAATTAGGTTATTTTTAAAGCTATTGGACTCAAGCTCTAACCTCAAAATTCAGTCGCCGTATTTTACCCAATAAGTATTAGAATTAAATATTTTTAAGATACTAAGCCAAACTTCTTTTTTAAATAGTAGTATGTCTACACAGCGAAAAATTTCCTAATTTTTTATCATTTTTGCGTAAAGCTATATTTTCGAACTCTAATCTGAACATTCGAAAATATGACTTTACGCAAAAATGAATAAAATGAAGTAGTTTTTCGTTATGTAGACAGACGTCTATTTTTAAAAGGAATTGGGCTTACCATCTTAAAAATGTTTACTTAGCATTTATTGAGTAAAATAAGGGGATTGAAATTTGAGGTTAGAGCTTAAGTCCAACAGCTTTAGTTAAAAAAATTAATGTTTAAAAGAAGGATTTTCAACTAAAATGATGAATCTTATTCTTCAACCAGAAAACAGAATCTTTAACAAAGTAGTTCATCTTTCAACCAGGTAGTTGAATTCTCAACCAAAAAAGATGAATTCTCAATGAACAATGTAATATTTGATACGTAAACCGAAACAGATTTTAACTTTAAATATGATTTTTAGTTTATATAAAAAATGTCAGCGTTTAAGAAATATATATATATATATATATAAATGAACGCAACCAACACACCCAAATCAAATGAATACGTGCGCCCATTCGCGCTGCGAGCTTCATTTGTTTCTTGATTTTAATTCTCTGCAGACAATGTGCCATCTCACTTGGCGATATTTGTTTGGTTTTAGTTAGCAATAGTCGTTTATGCGTTACACCGCTCTATGATTTTCATTTGTTCTTGTTCGCAGTTTACGTTCACTTGCCATCTCATTGTGTATCCTGAAAACCATAATTGAAGATCCAAATTAGTTTAATGCAAGTTTTTGAGGACGAATGATGTCTTCGTCCTTCATCGAGGGTTCCGCGACGTAGTTAAAGATTTGGAAGAAAAAAAATTCAAAGTACTGATGCCTGCTTCAAAGGGTAATTAGAAATCATCTGTCAACAGAAGTTTGTGAGAGGCATACTTAGCAGTTGTGTGGGATCTTTCGACGCTCGGGCTGACAAGTGCATCGAAGTGCGAGAACAACATTTTGAGCACTTATTGGAAAATGTTAATCGAAAACCAGCACCCCGATGGTGAGAGGCGAGGGGACTCACCGAAATCAAGCACCCCCATGGTGAGAGGCGAGGAGCCTCACCGAAATCAAGCACCCTGATGGTGAGGGGCAAGGGGACTCACCGAAGTACTTGAAATAATCAAAAATTACATTTTTCGCAATTGCAGCGTCATCTATCGCGAATCGAGAAAAAAATTTCGAATAAAACTTACGTATTTCATAAAGGAGAATCTGAATCTGTGATAAAAAATTGTGGTTCCTATTTGAAATTACAAATTTACCCCCACTCCTGCCTCCTGGAGGGGTGGGGTGGGGTAAATTTTTTCAAAGTTACTTTTCCCCCTCGCAAATAAAAAGTTTTTATAACGGATATTTTTTCATGGTATGCGTATTTTTTGAGATATTTCCATGTCTCAAGATAAAAAAAACACCCTATATATATATGTGTATGTATATATATATATATAATTTTTTTTTATTATTTATATCCTTTTTGATCATTGACCGTTCAAGCACCGACCTTGCAAGAATAAATAAAACCATCCGCGTTAAAATGACCAAGCATCGAATGCTCCACAGAAATTTGGCGATTGAAAGGCTAGTTCTACCATTGAGGGGGTAGAGCGTTGTAGATGTCAAGCAACTGTTTGAATCACAAGTCATACAGTTGCAAGACTATTTTAATAGCAAGCGAGATGTTACGCTTTACAACGCCATCTGTGAAGCGGATATCACTTACACGCTCTTGAATTTGTCATCAAAGGAGGCGTCAAAACGGGCGCCACAAAAAAGGGCTGTCTAGTGGCTATACTGGGATGTAGCGCTCGGATCGGCTAGTTTCGAAACATAGTCTATAAAAAATAATTCAAAATTAAATAATATAATAATTTTTTCATCGAATCAAACTCTAATATATAGATTTTTCAGTAAATTAAAAATATAAAAGAAGTGTTTGTACATAAAAAGATGAAAAAATGAGTTCCTGCAAATATTGAACATATGCCGGGTGTCGAACTTTTTTTATGTAACTCCATAATATGTTGCTGTACGCCAATGTTAAACTTCGGAAACAGCGGTACATATTTTTTGAACGGCCCCTGAGCTATCTAAAAGTTGAACATTTTTTCTTTTTTGACGGATATGAAGTTCAAACCATTCTACCGTAATTTTTATTTCAATAAAACATGACCAATTTTTAAACATTAACAGTGCTTATTATGTATAAAATCATTGTTAATAATAAAGTTTTTATGATTATGCTTGCGATTAGGTTATGAAATAATTATTGTTTATTATTAGAAAAAATTAATACCTTTGGCTGAATTATTATTTACGCATTTAATAAAAAATTATAATGAATTAAGTAAATTATTTATGTTGAAATTATATTTTCTCGAAGATTATAAATATAATAGATCGATACATTGTACATGTTATAACTAATATGCATTTAATATACCTTTACTTTGTCATTCTATTAAAAGCAAATGTTTTTCAAATTAAAAAAAATTTTTAATTACCTAAATTTTTTATGTTAAAATTTTTATTGTTAAATATAGGAGTTGTATCGACCCTCAGTTAAAATAATATTTGGATGCTGATCGTAAAATTGGCTTTAGGGTCACAAAAAAATTGAAATCAATTTATCATTGAGTCAGACGTTTCGGCCTCGATTATCGGCCCTCATCAGTGATTTATTTCTGAAATAATAGTACAACAAATTTTTTGTTGATTCGTGGATATAATTTTATAATAAAAAGAATTATTTATAGTAAAAAATTTAATTGTTTTGAGATGTGAATGAAGACAAAAAAAATTATTTGCGTTGATCAAAGAATTAATTGTTATAGAGATGTAAATGAAGACAACAATTTCTTCAACACAAAACCTAAAGTCATTGGGACATGGTTGAATCATAAAAATACTACAAATTTAAATAAATTTACAGAAGTTATCAAAATTTGCGGGTCTCATCAATCGGAAGAGAAACTCACCTTAAAAATTCATGAGAAGGAGGTTGAAAATAATGAATGAGATCATTCAACACTTAAAAAAAACTAATTAGATCACTGAACACTGTTAAAACACTTTTTTGTTGCGTTTACGTTTTCTAGAAACCGCCATGAACCGCAAAACTGACGAAAAAGAGTGGTGGGAATATTTTGCACATTTTCTTAAAAAGGAGTCATGGTGACTTGAGAGAAGAAATTTGAAGGAAATCTGGAATAGGTACAAGTGACTTGACAGAGAGGGTCGTAAAATGTAACATGACCTTTTTTAAAGGGCCGCGGGATTTATTTGTGAATAGAGAGATGCAATATGGTTGTGAGCGTGTGTTGGGAGTGAAGCGTGAATTGTATTGAAAAAACGTTTAAAACAAAAAAACCAAAATTATTGGTTGTATACAGGAAAATTGTTATTATTGTTATTAATCTTTGTTGTATTAAAAAAATTTCCCCTTTTTTTTGGAATTAAATTTGATGAATAATTTTTAACTTAATTTTTATTTATTTAATGAATAATTGGGACAAATTGACATCTAACGATGAAGCTTATTAACGCGTGGTAAAATGCACATAGATTTTCAGTGTCAGTACGCTGGTTTACTGCTTTCGGATTACTTGCTATGTGAGTCATTTCAAGTAAAATTATGTTTTTTTTTTTAATTTGCGGTTTTTTCAAGAATCGTGGTTTGATCAAAGTCAAATTTGTGATCCTGATACCACGCATGTTTGGTCATAGCTGTCCATTTGCTAGGTGGTCGATAAACATCCTTGGTGTGTTCTTTTTCCGAATTTTTAGGGGCCGCTTTGTTGTGCCGATATATACTGATTCGCACCCTGTGCAAGGTATACTATAGACAACATTTGTCAGCGGCTCAAAATCCATAAGGGTAGCCTTGTCACATGTAAAGTTCAGACCACTTTTATTTTTTTGTGGGCCTGTGTTATTATTGTTTATAACTATCTTCTCCTATAGTAATGCTAGATAGTTGCAGTTTTTTTCTGATTTTTTTTACTTATTGTCAACTTTTCCTTTAAGGCGAGGTAATTATTACAGCAATGTAACAAACAATTGTTTAAACAAATGATTATTATTGTTTATAACTATCTTCTTTTATATTAATGCTGGATAGTTGCGGGTTTTTTCCTACATTTTTTACTTTTTGTTAATTTTTCACTTAAATTAATGAAATTTAAAAAACAGAATTGTTTAATTGTACGATTATTGCCTGTAACTACCTTCTCCTATGTTAGTGCTAGATAGTTGCGGTTCTTTCTCAAATTGTAACTACTTGTCCACTTTTTACTTAGTGAGATAATATTTAATGCAAGTTAACAAACAATTGTTTAAACACTTATTATGGCTTATAACTATCTTCTGAGAATTTTTTAGCTTTTCTTTAATTTTTTAGTTAGAAACAAATGTCGGCGTCCACACGAAAAGGACCCTTATGGCAAGTATGGAGTTACATACAGAATCATAGCCGGATAATTTCCCGGCATTTTAAGCCAATGACAAACCGTTTAGGTTGAAAAACGAGTCGCCGGAGCATGTTTGAAGTTGGAAAATGAAATATACCCTTTTCCGCTTGCTTTCAGGACATAAATATAGTGTCAAAAGTTTCAGTATGGGTCTTAATATTCCCCACTTAAATCCGATAATAACCTCCCACAAGGTCCCTTTTCACGCGGACGACCACAAACAATAAATATTATTAATAATTTAAACAAAAAGACTCTCATGGAAAATTTATATTTAATATGATTCATATAGAGAATTTGACTTATTAAGTCACTTTAAGCGACAAGTTAACAAAAATTTGTATATTTTGAAAAAAAACTAAATTCCTAGCATTATTCAAGGCGAATATTATTGAAAATAATAATAAATTGTTTAAACAATTATTTTTCTCAACTTGAATTAATTATTATCTCAAATTAATTGAAAATTCGGGAAAAAGTGGAAAATTTCAGAAAGAACTTTAAGTTTCTACCATTATTCTGATTTTTCTGAAAAAATTATTTGTGTTTAATTCAACTGATTATTGCCTCGCTCTAATTGAAAAGTTGAAAATAAGTTGAAAATTTCAGAAAAGCCGTGACTTTTTAAATATATTCCAAGAGAAAATTGCTAAAAAGAATAATAAATTGTTCGAAAAATTACTTTAAACTTCAAGTTACCATTATAAAATAGTATTTTATGTATGAGAAACAATTTTTGTTTTTAAAAATTGCAAAAAAAAATTATAATTAGAGCCAGAAACTCGCGAAACCCAATTTTTCACTTATGGGGGGTTTTATGGGTCCCTATAAAACAGACTTATGGGAGTGATATTTAAAAAGTAAGTTTTTATTCGTATTCTATTTCTAATTGTGAAAGGAAGTATTGAGTTTCAACTCGATACACTTTTAATTCTTTATTTATATATGAAATATGAAAAAACAAGTTTGAAGAACTGGAAACATATGGGCAATTTCTGTAAAAAGCGGCAAACCCCACCTTTTTAATTTTTAAACAATATGTTTTTTCATGAATATTGCATTCTTTATTTTTCTCGGAAATGGTACAAGACATCATAAGTGAATAAAGAAATTTTTGTTGAGATTTTTTAACTGTGCAAACTATTTTCTTAACATTTTTTGTATCTGTTGTCTGCAAGAAAAATGCGGGTGAAGAAACTTAACATGTACTTGTGCTATTCGATTTCAGGAAATCGGACTGCAGAAAGACCGAGGATCCTCATGAGTACAACACATCTGCGCAGATGTGTCTTTTTTTCTATCAGGATCTGAGGGCTCAGCACTATCCAAAATCCTGGAATTCGCGTTGATATGCTACAATTTCTGCAGATGTATTGTTTCTTCATCAGGAATTCTCGAAAATCGCTGTAGATATGCTGATACCTAATTATCTCGAGATTTAATTACAATTTTTAATAATGATTAGCATAGTTAAATTCGTCTTTTCATTACGAATCAAACCATATAAAAAACTCGTTTTTGATCAAAAATGCAGTTGTACAGTTTCTTCATCAGGACGGCAAAACAAAAAAATAAGTTTTTATTTTGGCTAGGCTATACGTATTTTCAGTCGCTCATGACAATTTAAACAGTCGCTTATTTTGGACCACTCTAGGATTTATTCCGCGACAAACTCAACAAATCAAGTACATGTTGCATTCTCTAAAAGTCCCCTAATGTACATAAAAGTCCTCTATTTCAAATGAAAATGATCGGAAAGAGGAAGGGGGATTTAAATCTCAACCCTCGCTAGTTCCTTGTTTTATTTTTGGTATACATTTTTTTATTTTGTATTAAGGAGTTAAGAGGTGAAATGAATGTGAAGAATTTTCATCTCAATTTAATTGTTACAGCATCAATTATTGTGAAGGATGTAACATAAGAACGCAGTAACGCATTTCTTTCAGGCTGTTAAAAGACTTAAAAGTTGCGTGAAACTCGACTTTTCTCACTAAATGTGTATTTATTGCAATTTATTTACTATTCAACCGATTAGTGCAATAAAATTGAAACATCAATCGATTAGATCAATCTCCAGTTCTGTTTTTTATGAAATTTGTATTCATTGATGATTTAAGTAGATTTAGAGCCTCGCTTGGAGCCTATATAATATTGAACCAATTGATACAAAAATGTAAAAATAATAAATGTATAGGAGGAAAGGGACCTAACTTCCGAGAGCTACATTTTACAGGAGGAGTGATTGAAGAGGCGATCCAACACATAAAATCCATGAGAGGGCCTCTCACTTTACATTATAATAACAATTAGAATTTCGCAGATAATAGAATTTTTTTATTTAAAGAGCAAATAAAAAACTACAAATCGATTTTTGTGAATTAGGTCCCTTTCTTCGCGGACGGTCGCATATGCATTTAATTTCAGAAATTATAGAAACTTTAAGAATGTATGAAAAAAAGTAATTAATGAGAACATGGAGACATTATTATTACTGAAAAAAAGATGGAAAGTCTCCCCAAGTTTTAATCATTATTTTATTTTAATATATACTTAAAGTTTCTATAATTTTTTCAATTCAAAAATGTTTTAAATTAATATTTTTATTTAGAATTAGTTGGCAAATTTTTATTTCATAAACTATGCTGATTGTACCAATATACTTTTTTACATTGTTGAGTGTCTTTTAGGTCCGATCAGCTAGCACCTCCACAACGGAATATCAATATTTCTTTTATGCCAGAATTTCGGGCTAATTATGGGAGCATTCAAAACAATCTCCTATTCATAACTTTGGGGTACCTGAAAATAGCATTTAACTTTTTTAAAGGCCACCGTGTTGTGGTGACCCAAAATCTGGGTCACAACATTTCATTAGCCGGGCCTGCAAATTGCAATGATTTATATTTGATCTCCCATCCCATCTCTCTTTTCAAACACTGCCGGGCATTAGATATTTTAGGAGTCGTTGCGTGGTAACCAGTATCAATAGTCACCAAGCATCAAGTCAATATTCTTGGGTGACTTTTTTGGAAGTATACTCGTAATAGCCGGCCTATCAGCTGTGTGAAATGCCACCCCCACCCCCCTTAATGAAAAATTTCCAAATTTTATATCATGAGCCGTTTGGTGGTCATTATAGAGAGTTTGGTAGTCAACTCCCATCGTTTGGAAGTTAATCCTTCCCCTTTTTTTGAAGAAAACAAAATTTGAAGGCTAATTTCATACTGCCCAGGATTTTCTGATTTACCTTCACTTTTTTATTTTTCACTGATGAATAAAGAAAAGCTATAAAAAGTATGCAATTTAATAATGGCAAAAATAATAAAAAATTGGTCATTAATATTAGAAAGATTGCAAAATATATAAAATAACATTGATTGTGTAAAATAGTATACACATACACAGCACGTGTATACAATTTTTTGACGCCCCACCCCCCAGAACCCTTCCCTGGATCCGCAACGGTTTGGTAGTCGACTCTCGACTTTACAAAGTCGATAGTTTTATAAATAAACGAATAACTATACCCAAAAAAATGAAACTGCAGTCGGAAGCAGCATAAGTTTGTAGTCCCATTTCAACGTTTAGTTATTAGTAGTCCCAAGTAGTCTAATCCCTCGCAGGAATTGTGCCGTGGCCCCGATCGGGGCCCGATCTGGCCAAATGGGACTCAAATCGGAAAGCCAGGTCGGATCAGACCTGTGACGAAACGCACGACCCAGTCTGGACCGGACTTGCTAGCCCGATCGGTGTGCCGGGTCAGTGCCAAGTCGGTACCCTATCAGGTGTCGATTGAGTTATATTAAAAATTATGAGGCATTTTTAATCTAAATAATTATAGTACACAAGCCAAATTTAACGGTGTTATTTATTAATTAGAAATTATGATAAGATACTTCAATTTTTTCATTGTTTGCGATTGCCGTCCCAATCTTTAGCATTGCTAAATATTGTGCTGATGTGGGAAAGCACTTCCTTCTCTGTGGCCTTGAGTTTGTCACAAGCCACATCTAAAAATACAATGAAATTTTAGTTTAAGCAAAGAGCTTGACTAGTATTCAATTTTAATTTAAATTATATAATGTAATTTTAATTTTGAGGTTAAGTTTCGTTGATTTACTTACTTTCACTCGACATGTCACGTGTATATGGCAATCCGGTTATCGTACGGTGCTTCCGAACCCGCAAAGTGCCCTTTTTACACTTTGGCATAATTTCATTAAACTTAATGAATATTTATTAAACGTCAAAGGTTTACGCTGAAATTCACGTGTCAAGAAAGTAAAAAACAGTAACACTCTGATACAAAATTCAGCGTTTCCCTTAACATGTACTAGGTGGCGTTGCAAAACGGGCAATTCGGTATGGCACGACTCTGCACCATGAAATTAGCTCTACCCGGGCCAGACCATACCAGCCCGATCGGGGCCAGATGGGTAATAGGGAAAATATATGGTGATTTCTGCGAGGAATATGACACAAAAATTTCGATTTACAGATGCATTTTCAATAGGGGTGAGGGATAATATAAAAAATGGATGACTCATCAATATTTCTGCAATTCGTTTGTTGGTAACACTGTGGTATTTGATAATCGTGCATCGACATTAGGCAGTAGATAATTGTTTAAATAATTAAAATGAAGTTATAAAGAAAAATCAAAACATTTTGAAATTAGAAAAAGTTATGTTTCAAAGCAGAATTTATTCGTTAGTTCGGTGGCCCCCACAATATTTTCCATTTACAACTGGGGGATGTCTCAAAAATAATAAATTTGATCAATTTTTCTTTTCAGACCGTTTAATGGCCGCATTGTGGCTTTGGGTAGTCATATCTCGAAGTTAGAGAGTGAATACTTATTCAAATAAAAAAACAATAAAAAAGTTTTAAACAAAAACTAAAAATTTTTTAATAAAAAAATAATTACGCTATGTTTTGAAGCAAAATCGTTTCATAGACCCACTTCTATGTTTGGTAGTTCGGTGGCCCATAAAGTTTTTCCTATAATTTTCTAAAATTGGCGGGGGATGGCCCAAAAATAATAAATCAAGCATTTCTATTCTTCAAAGAAAAATGATTCAATTAAAATTAAAATCATTAAAAAACAAAGTTTTACAGTAAGATCAAAAAATTTTCATTTCAGATCGAAATGAAATCTGTTTTTTTTTTAATGAATAATGTCATGCATCGAAATCAGAGCATCGAAAGACTTCAAAAATAAAAATTAGATTTCGAAAACACCTCCATTCCGGCTCATACATAAGGAAGGAAAAAAGAAAGAGAAAAAGGAAAGAGTCAGCCAAAACCAATATTTCACTCTTTCCTTATTCTTTTCCGCCATGTCAACTTTATTGAATCTTGTTTATCTTCGATGCGGAAAAATTCAACTTTATCTGCACGGAGCGATCGCAGCACGAGGTGTCACTGCTTTAGGCACGAGCGGTTAGTGTCGAAATAAAATTTTTCGGATTCGCAGAAGCCACAGTTGTCAACGCACTGACGGCTCGATAATTCACACGAGCCGCTCGTGCTAATGGCAACAGCATCGAGGGCTCGGTGAGTGTTGCGTAGAGCCCGGCCTCTTCTTGGGATTGACAATAATCTCTCGTGTTAATTTTCAATAGTGCGTCGTGTCAAACAACTCTAAAGTTTTATGACAACCACGCTTGTCGCTCGACTCATTCGCCGCATCACCAAATGCTGAAAGTACTAAGGGAAAACGTATCATGATCAAATGTACTTTGAACGCTTGATAATTTGGGTAATCTTTTTAGATGATTCATACTTTGTGAAACAACAGTTCAAAAAATGATAAAGAAAGCAGTAATTTCAAACTTCCAAAATTAATTATTAGAATTTCTAAAATTAAACCCACAAGTTTTTGTTTACATCATCGGATTTCTAAATAGAAACTATAATGAATATATTGATTTCATAATGAAAGCAATTATTCGGAGTGTATGACAATTATTATTTCTCCCACTGTAAGTGAATAACTTCTTCATTCTTTGACACATGTAGAGATTTCTTTTTCAATTATACATATGTTACAAAATTATTTTTGTTATACACGTTTATTGATAAGGATTAAACCGCACGAATAAACAAACACGACGTGCATGCAGGTTAGTTCTTCCACTTAAGACGCAATTAATAGGTCAGATGAGATGACATAAGGAGCTTATATATTAAATCTTCATTGGTCGAAATTCCAGAGCAATTTCGTGAGTTGAATTCTCTGAAACGCTTGAAATTCTTATTACGGGCTTCTGCAGCTTCTTCTAAATACGGTATATTTTGAATATTTGAATTACTTAAAAAACTGAAAAGCAGTTTGAAAACAAAATTTACTTCAGTCAACCTCACCGACATTCACGTAAAACATTACTCTACCTTGAACTTATATTTTTTTTATAGAATTTGTTTCTAACATAAACCAATATTATCGATTGACAATTCTTCGTCACTAAACATCACGACTTATGTAATTTGAAGACGCTTAGAAAGAAAAACGATCACTTTCTATCTATAAATGGTCAAACTATGCATTTGTTTATAAAATTTGTTTTTAATATATATAAATAATATCGATTTACAATTCTTCATCACTAAACATCACGACTTATGTAATTTGAAGACGATTACAAAGAAAAACGATCACTTTCTATCTATAAATGGTCAAAATATGCATTTGATTATAAAATTTGTTTATGACATGAACAAATAATATCGGTTGACAATTCTTCGTCACTAAGCATCACCATTCATGTCATTTGAAGACGATTAGAAAGAAAAACTATTAACTTCTGTCTATAAATGACTATATTATGCTTTTGTTTATAAAATTTGTTTATAAAATGAACGAATATTATCGAATGACCAATCTTTATCACTAAATATTACCACTCATCGAATTTGAAGGTAATAAGAAAGAAAAGCGATTACTTTCTGCCAAAAAAGCCTAAACTATGCATTTGTTTATAAAATAAACAAATTATACCAAACAACAAATTTTTATGATCAAACGTGATCCTGTTCATAAAATCAAGCAATTTCAACTCACAAATATACTTGGAAGCAAAATTTCCAATATGTTAACATTTTGCTAAAATAATTTGTTTATAACAATTAGATTCAATATCCTGTAAATTATTTATATTCTTCGCATACTTCGTCATTGATTTTCGTCAAAAACAGGATCAATTAAGTTATTTATTTGAAGATAGAAAATAATAATTAAAAAATGTCTCATTTTCGCTCCTTGTTTATTTATATAAAAAATAGAAAATAACAAAAATTGAAAACTCAAATACATATAGGCTCATGTGCAACAATTACTGACTACTTCTAAACAAAAAATTGAAAATCGGTTGAGAATTGCAGGCTGTAGGTGATTTTGAATAGTAACCCAAAATCTGAAGTGCGATGCACCTTTTGTTTTTTGTTAATAGGAAAAGGACTATCTCACAAGTGCAATTTGTCAACCCGACTAGATAATTTCATTAAATTTGTGAAAGAATCACCGCCTAAATCAAGAGATAACGTTACTTCGTCATTGATAAAAGAAAAAGTAATTGAAGAGAAGAAATTTGGAAAAAATCTGAGTTTGGCACTATCACAAAAGAAAGGTTGCTCAAACATGAATATTAATTTAAGCCCTCCAACCGAATCTACAAAAAAAACCCTTAATTACGGCAAATGATGTTAAGAACTTACAAGTTCAATTTCATTTAAGTCAAAAGGTAACTGAGGGGATCGCATCATTTATTCGTTCTTCTACTAAAAACAGAAAAATTATTGAACCGAATTTGAGCATTAAACTAAGAGCTGAAAGTCACTGCCTGGATAGTTTCGTTACTGCTGAGAATTTCATTTTTTTTATGTCAAGGCTGGTAAAACGTCATCTACAGATGAAATTATTTTTTTTTTTCAAATCTCGAAGATCTAATTTCTTATGTAATTGAAAAGCGAGAAGCTGGTCAAGTTCATTTGAAATTCGGTCCCGATGGTGGAGGTGGCTTTTTGAAGCTGCGCTTATCCATACAGTCTACAGACGAATCTGCAAGATTGGCAGGTGTTCGTTTAAAATATGGACAAGTAAGCACAAAGCGGTTCAAAGATTCAGGAGTTAAGAAGCTCTTCATCCTCGGACTTGGGAAAAATTGTCAGGAAAACTTTGATAACGTATCCAAATTATGGTCCAAAATTGACATTAAACCTTCATGAGTTCGCGCCAACTTGAGTCACACAGGCGATCGCGTGGGCGATCAGTTGACCGCCCACGTTTTTTCATGATTATCATGCTGTTTTCTCTACTTTTTGTGAATTATTTACTGCCATGAAAGCAATAAAACTCTGATACAACTCGGTAAACACCTTTTTTATCAAACTTCTTTATTTAAACATCATATAGTTGGCCATCAACATAATATAGATTCTAGCATGAAAAATAATTTTTTTTCAACTTTTATTCGGCAAAAATATAATTTCGTTCAATTAAACTACAATGAAACTGAAATTTAAAATAAAACTAGAATATACTCAAGTATAATTGACACTTCAAAAAAGGTCACTTGAAAAAAAGTACATAACTTGCCATTTGTAACTTGAAACTACAATATAAACAACTTACGAGTAGGTCACACGAAATAAAAAAATAAAAAAAAGGAACTTTTGGCCGGGAATAGCGAAAATTGTCGGAAATAGCGGTCTTAAGTGTAACTACAGAATACGTGCCCCTCCAATCTCAGCCAAAGCTCACTGGTGAGCGCGACATTCGAAATTCCAAAAAGGCGGTCTCTTGACCGCCCACGCGAACGGATTAAGGTTAATCGTTTTGGTGGAACTATCGCAGTTGATTTGAAAATGGGTAATATTCTGGCTGGCATCATGTCGCGCAGCAGTCTTTATCCATTCACATGGTGTTATATCCAAAAGAATGCACTCCACAAAGTTGGTACTCCGAGAACTATATATAGTATTCAGAAAATTTTGGAGGAATGGAAAAAAGCAGGTTCAGTTCAATCCCAAGCTAAGAATTTCAAAAACTGCATCCATCCACCGCTCACCACGAGCAGTGAAGATAAGACCATTTTGGGCATAATTTCACCTCCTGAGCTCCATTTAATGTCAGGTGGCGTTAACACTCTTTTCACTTGAATGTTATATGAATTCGAAGAAGTAGCTTTAATGTGGGTAAGAGCTTGCCAAGTCGAGAGGCAAGCAGTTCACGGTAATCTAGCATTTGACGGAAATGAGTGCAAAAAATTGTTAGATCGAGTAGATGTTTTGCGAGCAAAAAGCAACCTACTTTGCTTAAAATTTGTTCAAACCTTCGATGATTTACAGAAAGTGGTGAAAGCATGTTTTCGTGAAGATTTGAATTATAAATTTAGAGAAAGTATTTCGGCTTTCAAAAAAAGCTACTTAGGGTAAGGCCTGCTCTGCGACATTGACTTTGAGATGAGACTAGTATGAATCGATAGAACGTCGAAAAATATTAGACACGTATCCATCAAGAGCTATTCGACAAGAAAATGCACGGAAATTTTCATAGGAATGTAGAAAAACAGTCCTTGTCGAAGGAGAAAACTTTTGTTTTTCTTAGATCATTAGGGCTTAATTCAGGTACAGAGGGTTTTATTTTCGCATGCCAAGACGGTGTCAGTTCCACCTTAGCATACCTTGACCGCATTTTATGTCAAGAAGTTCCAAGCGATAGGTGCAGAGCGTGACATACACATGTTGAGTAACTAGAACAGATACTATCGTGGTGTCCCACCCACGCAGGAACAACGTATATCTACAGACATAATGCGGCTCTAAGAGTGCTTTATTACTATCTTTGTCGCTCTTACGGTTTTGGCCGCGACCCTGCCCTGCCCAACGCTCCAAGGGATTGTCAAAACGAGAAGTGTCAAATTTTCTGGAACTATGATTTTCGGACAGCAGTCTCCGTTGCACACTCGAAGCCTGACATTGCTCTCCAAGACTTCGAGAAACGAACTCTATTCGTAATCGAATTCTCGGTTCCTTCCGGATACAATATCACTGCCATGGAGAAAGAAAAGGAGGAAAGGTATGAAGACCTTAGAAGGAAGCTGCGACGACTGTGCCCAGAATATACGGTACAAGTAATTGTCCTTGTGATTGGTGCTCTCGGAGGTGCGAAACTATCACTGGTGGTTGTTAACCTCATTTTTCAATTATATATACATATACAGTGAACGCGAATTTATTTTTATTTCGCTTTTTCTACAAGGGCATATTTTGCTATTTTCTATGGGAAAAATTCGAAATACGTATAACGCATACAGAAAGAATGTCTTTCTTATTTTGTTCTGTAAACTTCAAAGCCTTTTCTATGGCTTATAGAAGCTTTCTTTTGGTATAGGTTCATTATTTAATAATTTATTATTTTATTTTAATGAACTTAGTAACTTTATAATTTAATATTCACAATAGTAATTTTTGCAATAGCAGCGCTACATTCTGGCTTGCTATTGTTTTTTTTTAATTAAATATTATAATATTCAATCTTACAACTAAAAGTTTCTCCGTGCAGTTTTTGGAACACTGATGAAAGTATTTATGCGCAAAGTTAATAATTGTGAATATCTGCAATATGACGTGACGACTATGAGTATTGAACAAACAATCGATGAATATAAACTTGAGTATGATATGTGGTTGTAATTTATAGAATTGTTGTGATGGGAACACACGAAAGGCTCGGTGTTAATATCCACGTTGATCAGCTAATGGATGGAATTGCAAACAACTGTCCAAATTTGGAAAGATTGGAATTACGGTGGGATCCAGAAAATCTCAGATTCTCAGATAAAAGCCAAAAAGCAATAGACATTTTGCGTGTAAAATGCATAAAATTGAGGTGTTTGGTTCTTAGGTACGTAGAAATGTATTTTTTCTATCTTAAATCATATTATCTTATAAATTTATCTATGTATAAAGAACTGTATATTACACAAGTCAATTTCAAAGTATCTTTTGGATATGTGTCATTTTCACATAACTTAGGTTTTTTCGACTTTAATGTTTATTTCAGACTGTAGTTTTTAACACTTAGAGTGCACACCTATCTGGAGAATCAAGGAGCGCACATGGGGTCAGATCGACCTCCAAGTTCTTCTAAAAGTGGAATAGTTCAAAATCTAGGCATTATTTTAATGAAACTGCCCAGTTGCAATGTGCCGTACGGAAAACACGGAGGATCCTGCGCATGTTCCTGTGCACAAACCTGTACAGGTTATCTTGGCGGTTCCTGTGCAGGAATTTGGCGAAGTAAACTGTGCATGATCATGTAAAGGAACCTGCACCGACAAAGGAACCTTCGAATGATCTTGTTCCATCAAAGATCCAAGTTACTATCGAGAGCACCAAGCCACTAGCAAACCCTCGCGGATCAGTTCCTTTGCAGATTCATGTATGGGATCCTGAACATGTTCCTGTACATGAAGCCGCGTCTCAATTCATTCTGTGAATGTGCCTCTACAGGATTATTCAAAGTTTAGCTTGCATACAGGTTCCTTTGCAGGATCCTGTACAGCTTTCTTTGCCAAATTTCTGCACAGGAACCGTCAAGATTACCTTTACAGGTTCGTGTTCAGGAACATGTGCAGGATACTCCGAGGTTCCTGTACAGGAATTTTCAGCTAGGTGTGGCCTATTCTATACATTTATGAAGGGGATGAGCCTTAAATACTAAAAGACATTAATCACCTTAGGCGTTTTCGACTTACAGATATTTTTCCTAACATGAAAATTTTTGATAACTCTGATCCCGTGTTGCACTTCATCGCTGGTTTGACGAAAGTTCGCCTCGGTGGATCCGTAGGGTTTTGTAGAAAGCTTTAGTCATTTCACAGTCACTGTTGTAAAATTGCATAGCCAGATACACTCTACAAAATTTCTGTTAGAACTTTCCATTAAATGTATAGGAAGTTTATTTTCGAGACGTAAGGTAAAGTTCTAATACATGATATTGTAGTTTTAAAATGCTGGTATTGTTATATTGCCACACATGTATTGGAATATTGCCACACATGTAATGCAAAGTTGTGGATGAAAGTTTTTAAAAAAATCGCAGGCACGAGAGTCGAACCCTAACCGCCAAACTCTGAGTCCACTATACTAGCAAGGCACAATTCTCATCTTACTTAAATAAGGGAATAGTCATCCGCTAGACGGTCAAAAATATTGTAGGCTAATAGCATACGGAGAACAATTGGTTGTGAAATCTGGCATTTTAATATTTATTTTTACAAGAGTTCGATGGTAATCTAGAATATAGTCGAGAGAGTAGTACTTGCCACAGCGATACAAAGAAATACTTTTTCTATATAAATTATAAATATACCTTAAACTTAATAATAGCGATTTAAAGTTGGAAAGTCCAATATTTTCGATAGAAAATGGATGTTAGGGAAAAGTGATATAAACAAGTTATATAATAAAACCATAGTTGCAATAACCAAAAGTTTTAAGAACATAAGTTGCATGAAGAGGTTACAAAAATTACTATTCTCAATAGGAAGATGCAATGAGAGGAAAAACACTTCAATGCAGTGCTTTGCGATAATTCCAATTTGAAATAGGAAATTCGGTGCCAAATGACACTATATGCGCCAAGGTTCATGATAATGACCAAATGCCTGAATCTCATAATTTGTTTTATCACACGAAAAAGTCTGTGTTCTTCTGCCCAATTTTTTCTGGTTCAGCTTAGAATATAAAGTTAATATCTAATTGTATGTTTAATGTATAAAATGTATAATAGGTGAAACTGTTTTATATATTATTAAAAACTAAAGGTTAACAACCACCGCAGGGTCCCACTGGGAGCAACTGTCATCTAAAAAATGACATGTAAAAATAATATCATTTTTATTTTTATTCTACATTTTATTACAATAAGAAAAGCACCTATTGCAAATTTAAAGACTCAGACAGATTTATACTAAAAAAACTGTGTGTGCAAAGACGATATGCAATATTGATTCAAAAAATAATTTCATCACAGTTAAAGTAATAATTTAAGTCAGTTATTTTCAAGTTGAGATACGAACCTCTCACTGTAGGTAATCCTTGCTATCATAGGAGAAGAATGACAGCCAGATAACACGTCAAAACCTACGAATCGTTGAACGAAACGTTGAACTTGACTTTTACCTTTCTTTCAATTTATGCATCGGTTTTAGAATTCGCGTTATTTCATGCAAAAAACGTTTAATTCGCCGTTTCTGCCACTTGTTTTTCGTTTCTCAGTATTTATTCGGGAAATGGAATATTTATTTTTTTCTAAATTTCGAATTCACACACATAATATTTTTAATCTCGAATGTTGCCAAGATCTTAACCAGAAATTAAGTTTGTCTCACAATCAGTAATTATTCAATCAGGTAAATATTTGTTCCGTCTGCTGAACAAATTAGTAGAGTCAGGTTCTCGAATTTTAGTTCAACATGAGCTAATTCAAAAATTTCTATTTTTGTAATTGCTGTCAATTTTTCAAAACGTATTTCGTCTGATTTGCGTGCAAGCATTATTTTTTGATTATGAGGATAGCATATTCACAAATCACTAAAAAATAGAAAAAAATGAGTATCTTCCTTTTAAAAAATTAATACTTCTTCAATTCAGAGCTGATAACAATTTTATTTTTAAAATCATTCATGAAAAAGAGTTCCATCAAAAACGTCCACTAAGAAAAAGTCTGGCCAAGTTGGCAAGTAATTTTAGAAAATAAGCAAAACAGCTATGGTTTTATTAGATTATATTATTGAAGAAAAGTTTGAAAAAAATGGATTGTAAAATTCAAGTCAAATGAAAACGTACGTCGAAAGAGATTTTTAGAGTAAAATTGAATTTAATATTTATACACCAAAATTTTTAATTGGCCAAGAAACCACCCTACGTTTTTTGGATTTTTGTCTTTCATAGAAAATAATTATGATTAATTGTGTTTATTATGTGGCTTTCCTAGCAGAGTTGCATAAAATACTACTCAATCGAATGAATTTTGAAAGGAATTTAACATGTATATTTTTAAAATCCTTTAATATCTTCAGATGTGACTTTTTGACTTAAAATAATTTCTTTAGATATTCAGAAAAGTGTTTCAAGTTCAAAAATTATAGCAGTTTTTGTGTTTATATATTTTCAAATTTAAAAACAAATATTAAACTCAAAAATTAAAGAAAAAAAGTTTGATTGAAATTATTATTCTTCCATATGGCTTGAATCAAACAAATTTTTAAATTTTCGTTCATTTATTTAAAAATATTCTAACTTCTGTTCTCAAATTCTATAAGTTATTCAATTTGCATAAATTTATCATTGTTTCTTCAGTGCCCACACCGAAGGAATTCGAAAACATACAATAAAAGTTTTTGTTTTAAATAATTGAAAAGAAAAACATTATTTTTGTTTATTCATGTTCCAAAAATAATATTTTGAACAAGAATTATTTTTTCCGATTATTCACCGAAACAAATAGTACGCAAAAAGTTTAAGCATAAATTTGGTGTCAAATAGAAAAGCTTCATACAAACACGCGATGCTACGAAAGGAATTATTTGCACACATCACCAGTTTCTTTTTACTTTATTTCCGTTGAATCTAAATTCCCTTTTTATCTATGTACTTACAGAAAGATAATAGAATTTTAAAAAAATGCAACATCATACACCTGCCTAACGTCACGTATACCATTTTATGTCGAAAGCAACTGACAAAAAACGTTTTCTAATAGATCAGTAACTGAAATCACTAAAGAAATCAAAAAAGGAAGAGAAAGTAATTAGAAGGTCCGAAAAACGTTTCTTGGACGTAAAGGTCAGAACTTCATTTTTATTTGAAGAATATTCAACGATATTATGAATTTGATAAACTTAACGGAATACATTTTTAAGGATTATTTTTTCTGTCCTGAGCTGTAGTTTCACCATTTCAATTGAGGAGTAAACGAGCAAAACGTGATAAATCCATTTCTTCTTAATTGAGATAATTATTTTTTATGTGTGTTTGTAATATTGTCAATTAGATTATGAAACTTAAGTTGGCAAAACAAAATTTTTTCTTCCCGGCTTCAGCGTCTATCCATGTAAAACAATTAATTTCCAATTCGACGCTCATTATGTGAATAGGTCAAGACTATTGAACATGTAAAAAATTAGTAAAATTCATCAATACTTTTTATTATTTCTCTTGTAATATATAATTTAACAGAACTGTAAGATTTTTTTTATTCCAAAGTATAGTCATCCTGCATAAAATTACATTCGGATTTCATATGTAAACAAGAAATTTTTAATTTATGTCATCAGAACATTAATAATGAGTTGAATATGCATTTGATAAACCATAAGTGCATAAATTCGTTTTAATTTTGTTAATAACTTAAAAAAATTATCAAATTATAAGATTTTCATTACATTTCATTTATTTAGCATCCTGGCAGACTTTATCAGCTTATTTAAAATTTAATTTTTAGTAATAGATTTCATGCGGCAATGGATACTCAGATATTGTGAAATGAACTCAGGTTTTATCACGTTTATTCGCTTAATCATCAATCAAGCTCTTGTGCTTCAAATTAACACCCGAAATAAAAGATTGACTAAGCTACAGATATCTTGCACAAACAAAAAATCATTACACTCAGAGTTGGAGTATTAACAAAAATTAGCCTATCAAAAGTTACCATTTATTTTTAGTGAAAGAAAATAACAAAAGTCTCTTATCTGATTGATTGAACAAATTCGGTGGGGTTAGAGAAACATCAAACATGAGGGAAATGAATGACTCTCGGCAAACCTCGTGTGGTATGAGGTTTGGAAAGAGTTAATGCTTTGACAGTTCTGTAGACCAGCTAATTATTTTAAACCAATCAAACAATGGACTTTTTCTCATTGCCTTATCTAAAAACGAAATAGTAACATTTGATAGGCTAATTTTCATCTAGATTCCAAATATGATTATTAGGTGTAGAAATATACCCCCGAAAAATAGATGGTGATGGGAAAGTGGAGGAATTAGGGTTACCGACCAGCCTGTAAAATTTATGATATCCACAAAATAAATACAGTTTGTCATTAATTATTTGTTTTTGTACATGTGAAGGTAAGTATAAAATAAATTGCACGTGAAACTGAAGTACTGTATTTCTGTGAAATTCTTCGAGGACCCATCGTCAAATTATTACAGGTACATCTACTTATTGTCAATTGTGTTAAGATTACTTCTACTGTTTCTGTAACCTCCTCCCTTCTATCCCTAGTCTCCGCTTCTTCCCCTCGTCGCCATGGACCCTCCCTATATACTTCACTCAATTTTTCTTTCTCATCATCCCATATCCACACATTCTCATTTATCCACATCCTGTCTTTCCCTATCCATACCTTCATTCTTCCTTCCTTTTGACTATTATACAGATATACAGATATACAGATTTCCATTATTGATACTGGAAAGTATGGTAATTTAGGCTTTCTCTTCTTTTTTGAGGAAACGCACTTTTTAGGAGAGATTTTAGTTTCTCATTTTTGCAACGGTTGACGCACATAAAATGTAGGTGGTAACGTACAAAGTGTGTACAATAACTTTAAAGTATTAAAAGATAAGGTTTTATGCAGGAGAGATACCAATTTTTAATGATTAGTGTGTAGCATCACATTCCTTCCCGTGTCTTCTGCATCTATTCCTGAAATTTGGTAATCATTGAACAGTTCTTGTAATAAATATCAAACTCTTCAATCTCATTTTTCTCCGTGTACATATATATTTGAAAATTTGTCATAAGGACAACCGCAGGATTTAGCTGGGATCTGGTGCTAATCTGAAAAATTCTTCTCTTTATGTAGAAAGTTGATCCTTTTTGGCTGAATATCCAACTGTTTGTACTCAAATCTAATTATTTTCATGGAAATTCAATAATTTTATTAAAAGTTATCCTTTTTGGTTGAAAATTCGTCTTTTTGGTTTAAAAATTCAACTATTTTGGTAGATAATTCATATCTAAGTAGCGCACCCTCAGCCGTCAAGTGCGGCATTTCTCCCGGGGTTTATGTGCGGCATCTATATCGACTGTCGAGGAAAAGTGCCGGACTCCGAAATTTTCCACTAAAAACATCGATAACAGTGCATGTCATCATAATACTTTCTAGAAGGATCCAACAGCTGAACTAATGTATGTTTTTCTAAAACTTCGCGCGAATTCAAATAAGAACTGCACTTTTCAACCAAGCGCTGAAAATTTTCGAGACTTCGCGACGCAACCGGAGGCACATAATCGTATATAATAATTTTTTGGCGGATAATAATGAAAATTTGGCATTTCCCAGGGGAAAAATTGTATATAGTTTATATATAGTATGAATTGTTATGTATAATATTCATTTTATATATAAAAAATGTATAAAATAAATGAATATTATATATAATACTTCACACTGTATGTAAACTATATATAATATTTCCGCCTGGGTTACCTGTGTGTTCACGTCACAAAAGACTCAGTCACATTAAATAACACGACTACAAAGCGGCTCTATATATGAGATATCTGAAATCTCAGAAGATGTGCGGCAAAGGCGCGGATCCAGAGAAGGGCTTTAGAAGGGGCCATCCAATAATTCCCCTTCCCCTCACTCTCAAGGGGGACGTGAATATTAGTTTTTAAGTTATTTCTTCGCCTTGAATGTTTATTATAAATTATACAAATATATTGATCATGAATGTTATAAACATAATTAACAAATATTTAAATAGAAACCATATTTTTATATTTACAAGCTGCGTCCTGTGTGTCGTGGTATAATCATTGATCAACAAGTATAAAATATTCATAACATTTTCGAAGTCAAGCATAAATTATAAAAAGACTATTTTTGAACAGAATAATTTAGGCGTCTATTTCTACTCTTTGCGATATTAATATTTTCGGTTTCACGCAATTTTAAGTTAGAAACATTAAAAATTGAAAGATTACAATCTTTTTAAATTGAACACTTCTTAAATTAGAAGTTAAATTATTTTAATGCTAAGTCGTTGGACATGAATAATTTTTCAATTGTTATTTATACATCCAAATTTGTTTTTATTTCAAAGTCTTCAAAAACCTGCATGTTATTTTACATTTGTTGGAATCCTCACAAATTTTCAATTATTCCTGGAAATTTTTCAAAACTTCTCAATATCTCTTAAACTTATTCAATTTTTTCCAAATTTATAATTGTTCAATTTTTATTTATTAATCAAAATTTGCTTTCGTTTAAAAAGATTCTTAAATATTCTGTTCAAATTAATTTTTCAAAATAAAAATCATTTAAAATCTACCCATGAATATTGAGACAATATTTATATTATCTTAAACTTTTCAAAATCCTTGAAAGCTTCAAAATTTTATTTAAAACTGCAGGATAGAAACGGTAATGAGAGTAGAAGTGTACTGGTGATGTGAAGAAAAAGGAGCGGAAGTGGATGGAAAAAGGTGGAAGTGAATGTGTGGATGTGGAATCTATGGAGAAGGTGTAAGGAGCAAAGAAAAAATTGGCACATGTGAATTTTGAGGTTAGGGGTTGAACCGGAAGAGCAAGGAGTAGAGGCGCTGGGGGCTTGCGTGGAGAAAGCGTCAGCTGTGACGAGAAGGTTGCTTGACTATATCGGTGATTTCAGCGGTGGAGAAGAAGAGAGAGTGAGATAGAAGACACCGTGGGCAGGAAGAGACCGAAAGTGTATGGAGAGACAGTTTTGTTAGCAACAGCCGAACAGCGTGATGAGTGGTGAATGTAAGAAAAGGAAAAAGAAGACGGAGGCTTGGTGGGAGGTGATAAAAGGGGAATGGGAGAAAGAGAGGGAACGAACGATCCTTGAGAGTAGGAGAGAAGGGAGAAGTTACTGGAGGAGATAGCGAAGATGCGTATAAGCATCCAGAAGCTCAATTTGAAGAGAGAAAGATGTATGGAGAAGGTGAGTTCAGCGGAGCCGAAGAAAGAGGGAGAGCAGTCTACAAGGGAAAGTGAGACAAAGATGATACCGGCGAACGGTCAGACGGAGTAAAACGAGAGCACGTGCACGTGCACTTCCTCCAAGGGCTTTGACGAATGAAGAGTGGGTGGTGGAGAAGGGGGGAGTGAGGCGAGAAGAAGAAACCTGAAGGTGATACATGGTCGATTGATGCTCAAGCTGAAATCTATGGAGAACAAAGCGGAGTTGCTGGAGGCATGGGGTAAGCTCAAGAACTCAAGCATATATATTGAGAAAGATTAGACGGAGAAAGTGAGGACTCAGTGGAAGATTGGCTTCGAAGAGAGAAGGAGAGGCTGGAACGGGCAGGCGCCGAGGCAAAGAATTAATATACGTGGGCTGTTTGATAATTCAGTGAATTTTTGAATTTTTTTGCGCAGTAACTTTAAATGCACCACTGATCTCGTCAACGCCATCTATAAATAGACTACGGTTAAATTTTGAGCAAGCTGGGTCATTTATTTTGTGTTTGATAGCCATTGAAAGGAGAGAACCTCCTGAATGTTAACGATACTGGAAAAAAGTGAATTTCGTGTGCTGATTAAGCATTATTTTTTGCGTAAAAACCCATCACTGAAACCAAGGAAAGGCGTAACCTTAAAGCCATACCCGCGTGCCAAGAATATGCCACGGCACTTGCGAGATGGATGCAGAAAGCTGTCATCCTTGGGTTGCTTCGTGTCCTCAGCTGAATTTTACAGGACGGGCTATCGTAGCAGAGTCCGCAAGCCATCATTTGAGCAGTGGGGATGCGTCTACGAAAAGCACCCCCTCCACTTACCATTACACTTTTAGGCACGAGCCAGCTTAATAACAAGAAAGGTAATTAACTTGAAAAATTTCTGATTATTGGAAATGAAAGAGTAACTCAGAAACTATCGATTGGCGTAAGAAAGTGTAAATCGATTTTTTCCGCATTAGATCCCTTTCTTCGCGGACGGTCACATAGGTTTGGCATTACATTCATCTCAAACTTAACCATAACAATTCCATACACCAGAACCCCGACTTTAAATCCACCGATTCTGTAATTTCTAGAACTGCTGTCTCAGGCGAGAGAACGGCTGCGACGATATAAGTTGAAAGACAAAGGGATTATCGCTACAGGGGACCTAGCTTCGAGGGCCTGAAAAAATTTCGAATCCAGTGAGGGGTACTGTCTCTGCACTCTGGAAGGGGAAGGGTACACAAGTATCTGTGGAGGAAATGATGACTGTCTCTTTTATACAGCTATATGTGGTCCGTGGTCAGCCGTGGAGGGGATGTATTTGTCGGTTCCTCTGCGCGTCTCGAAATAGTTGATTCACGCCTCCCTTTGGAGTTTAATAACAATTCAAATTCTGTAGATGGAGAAGACATTTTTTCTTATTATGAAAAAGCGACTGTTCGGGCCTTTTCTTCGCGGAACGTGACCATGCACATTTAATCAAAAATAGCATAAGAATCGACTTCGAACTTTATAATCTGCGTAGTACGAAATAGAACCTTTGAAGTAGCATGTTTCGAAACACATTCAGTACCTTTTGGAGTCCCTCCATGAATAGGGTGACCATCCGTCCGGATTTCCCCGGACATGCCCTCATTTTAGGGTTTGTGTGAGTTGACCTACAAGATTTTTTATTTTGTCCAGGTTTTTGTCCGGATTTTTCAAATGATAAATTTTTATTTTTTAATCAACTTTTGGACCTTTTTTGTACACAATTTTATCATTCAATGCCATCTAAACATCGACATAATAGTACTGGACCGCTAGCTATGGCCATCGGAAGTGAAATAGGGAAGAGAAAAAGAGGGGAAATCGAGAAAGTCGACCTGTCCTTTTCTAAACCCGCGTGAAAAAATTTTACGTAAAGCGTTCTACGGAAATTCCACATGTGAATTCCATGTGGAAATTCCACATGTAAAGTCCATGTGGAAATTCCATGTGGAAATTCCACATGTAAATTCCATGTGGAAATTCCACGTGTAAATTCCATACGGAAATTCTACAAATTAATTTTGGACTAAGTTTGACTTTCGGTGATGAGCTGCGCTCTCGGAAATCACATTCCCGATATCACACCCTTGCACCAGGTACGCGAATAACATCTTCTTCGAAAAAATTATGGTACCCACGTCAAAACCTTGCACCAGTTGTGGGTTCCTCGAGGACACGAGATCGCACCAATGCCCCAGGTGTAAAAAACATATTTTCTTCAGGGAAGTGCTTGTTGTTACAGTACCTTAGGATACCTGAAGTAAGTTCCTCGAGGACACAAGGTTGCAACAATGCCCCAGGTATAAAAAACACATATCCGTGGAAGTCTGGGTTTTACAGTACTTTAGGGTCCCTGGAATAAGTTCCTCGAAGACACGAGATTGAATCAATGCCCCGGGTGAAAAAAAAAAAACAAATATTCTTCAAGGGAGTCTGATTTTTGCAGTATTCTAGGGTCCCTGGAGTGGGTTCCTTGAGGACACGAAATTGAACCAATGCCTCAGGTATGAAAAACACATCTACGAGGAAATGCGGTTTTTGCAGTACTTTAGGGTCCCTGGAGTAAGTTCCTCGAGGCCACGAGATTAAACCGATGCCCCATGTGTAAAAAGCACATCTTCTCCGGGGAAGGTTGGTTTTTACAGTAGTTTAGGGCCCCTGAAGTAAGTTCCTCGAAGACACGAGATTGAATCAATGCCCCGGGTGAAAAAAACAAACAAATATTCTTCAGGGGAGTCTGATTTTTGCAGTATTATAGGGTCCCTGGAGTGGGTTCCTTGAGGACACGAGATTGAACCAATGCCCCAGGTGTAAAAAACACATCTTCTCCGAGGAAGTCTGATTTTGATAGTACTTTAGGGCCCCTGGAGTGGGTTTCTCAAGGACACAAGATTAAATCAATACCCTAGGTGTAAAAAACAAATCTTCTTCGGGGAAGTCTGGTTGCTACAGTACCTTAGGGTCCCTGGAGTAGGTTCTTTCAGGAGACGACATTAAACCGATGCCCCAGGTGTGGAAAACACATCTTCGGGAAAGTCTGGTTTTTACAGTAATTTAGGGTTCCTGGAGTGGGTTCCTCGAGGACACGAGATGGAATCAATATCCCAAGTGTAAAACACACATTTTCTTCAGAGAAGATTGGTTTTTACAGTACTTAGGTGCCTGATGTAAGTTCCTCAAGGATACGAGATTAAGCCAGATTTTCCCGAAGATGTGTTTTTTACATCTTGAGCATTGGCTGGATCTCGTGACCTCGAGAAACCCACTCTGAGCATCATAAAGTACTGTAAAACCCAGACTTCCCTGGAGAATATGCATTTTTTACACCTGGAGTATTAGTTCAATCTCGTTTCCTCGAGAAACCCACTCCAGGCATCTTAAAGTACTGCAAAAATCAGACTCCCGCTAAGATTTGTTTTTTGCAACTGGGGCATTGATTCAATCTCATGTCTTCGAGGAACTTACTCCAGGGACCCTAAAGTACTGCAAAATCCATACTTTCCCGGAGAAGATGTGTGTTTTAGACCTGAGGCATTGGTTCAATCTCGCGTCCTCGAGGAACCCACAATTGGTGCAAGGTTTTGACGTGGGTGGCATAATATTCTCGAAGATGTTGTTAGCATACCTGGTACAAGGGTGTGATTTTCGAGAGCGTAGCTCATCACCGGAAGTCAAACTGAGTCCAAAATTAGTTTGTAAAAATGTTTGTAGAATTTCCGTATGGAATTTATATGTGGAATTTCCGTAGAATTTCTTCACGTGGGTTAGAAAAGGACAGGTCGACTTTCTCGATTTCCCCTCTCTTTCTATTCCCTATTCCACCTCCGATGGCAGTAGCTAGCGGTCCAGTACTATATGTCGATGTAGTGAACATCGATGGCCAATATTTTTTAATAATATTCGCCGAATTTCTAATTATATATATAATTAAAAACTAAAGGTTAACAACCACCGCAGGGTCCCACTGGGAGCAACTGTCATCTAAAAAACGAGCTTCAAGCGTCAGGTAAATGTGTCCGAGCGCGTAGCGCGAGGTAAATACATTATCGAGCGCGAAGCGCGAGATCCAACAGGTGCGCGCCCTAGGCGCGCTTAAACTTGCGAGCGAAGCGAGCCGCGCGCGAAGTCATGACGCGAGTTCTTCTCAGGGTAGCATTAATTTAACATCTATTTTTAATGTAGTAAATAAAATTTTAATAACAAATGCTGCATGCTGCGTACAGTAGGATTGGTGAAATAATATTACACGAGGGATTAGGAGACGGTTCGTCTAGAGTTTGTTTATTTTATTGCAAAAAATAGAATTATCAACAAATAGACTTAATTCCATATACATAGGAACTCTACGCTGATTTCTCATACGAAATAACCGTAACTGGATTCTTTACATGGCTTTACCAGAACTTCATTCCATATTGCATGGAGCAGTCGATATTAGAACGACACTTTTTGGATTGACATAAACATCGTTTTTTTACCAAATTAAAATTTTTAGATAAAGCTTTTTGATAGGAAAAAATAGATCAAGCCATTCGAAAGTTTATTTATTCATATTTCAAATTGCCCATTTGTCATTAAATTTCGGTAGATATAGTCGCGGCAATCCATCGAAAAGAAGTTGGTGTACCATATTCGAGCCCTTTACTCTAAAAAATTCCAAAGACAGAACATAATCGTCAGGCTCATTGTCAAAAATATATTTTTTAAGCAGCGTTATGGCTTATTACTCGAGAGGCAATGAAAAGAGTCCATTTATTCAATTCGCGTTGGTTCTATGCTATGATAATAAATATAAGTCGTAACACGAGGTCGACGCACGGCTTCCCAATAGATTATGAATAATATTAAACATAAATACATTAATTTAAGTATTTGATAATGTTCTCCAAATCAGTACTTCGACTGGAATGATGCTTACGTTGCAATTAACTCCCTAACACCTTTAACTAGTATAACCGTTGAACTGCAGTAGACATCCCACTGCCCCAAAGTAACCCTGAAAGCAAAAATCATTGTATCATATTCCATCATAACGTGTGACTAAAAAAATAAGAAATTGAGGTTTTTATTATACAAAAATAGGGAAATTTTAGAAGAAAAACAAATAAACAAAGCAGAGTTCCGGTTTCCAAAAATTTTGCCTGATTATTTATATTTTTAAATTCAAACCTTCAAAACCAAACAAGTCATAATTGACAGACTGTTTAAAAATGGAAAAAAATATTAAACTTTTTTTTTTATTTCGTAAGACTCTTCCAGACTTTATTGAATATACGTAATTAATGCGATGTTTCGATAGCGCACCGCTATCCCCATCAAGCTAATTTACATCTATAAGTAGAAATTAATACATGTTATAATTATAAATAACATAAAATCTGGTTGCTTTGAGAACAGTACTACATTTGAATTAGTATAAAAGAGTGAGATGAATTGCTTACTTCTTTTATTTACTTATTATTTGAAGTTAGAAAGGTTTCAAAGTGTTGTTTCATTATTAGAATTACTATTCTCATTATTCTAGACTGGAAACTGGAATTAAGAACGGTTTCGGGCATGGCTTACAGTGGCCTTGATCCTAAGTCCAGAGAATTTAAACGTAAACATTCAGGGCTTCATGAACCATTTCTGCTGAATTTGGACGCATGCTAACAACTAACGAAACAAATGAGCTGTGAGTACTGCCCTCAAGCTATTTGTCACGCATGGCTGAGCACCGCCTCTCTTTCGGTCCCGCGGTTCTCATATCACCAAAATGCCGAGGAAATCAATTCTAGGAAGATCGTAAATCTGTGCTTCTTAATTCCAGGCTCTAGTGTATTACAAATTTATTTTGAATGTTGTAAAGAGTTGTTTGTAATATATTGTACTGCTAATTACTTTAGCTATGTTTAAAAGATATAAAGAAGATTTTCTGAGCGCAAGTACCAACTAACTTGCGCTCAACGCTGTCCAACATGGACAATCACTACCATGATCGTTACACTCAGTCAGGTCGAGGAGGTGAACACAAGCATATCCTTGAGTAATATACATTATATATTTTGTACTGTAGACATTGTAGAAATAACTGTTTTTTAGGAATAATAACTTTAAATCAATTTTGTTATAAATATTTATGTTATAAATTTTTTTTATAAAAGTTACAAATAAGTTCAAGCAATCTATAATATGTTGTATTATAATGTTCCAAATCAGTAATTTTACTTAAACTATTTTCACCTTCTTTTTTGATAAATATGATTTCGGCAAAACATCTTTTATAATAATTTGGATCTTGGTGTAACATTTCAATGTTATCCCCATCAATATAAGTTAAATCACCATTACAATGAAAGAAAGGATTACTTGTACCAAGTGAATTTTACTTGGCTGAAGTAAGTGCAAGTCCTGATTATTTTCAAAGAAATATTTATTTGAGGCAAATAAATATATCCACTCTGAATGAAAAAAAAAAGAATTTCTTTCAGCCAGACAAATGTTAATAGGATTAAGTTAACATTGTTTGATTAAAAAATACGACGTATTGGTCGGAGGGAAATATTTCTTTAAATCAAAGAAATATTAATTGAAGACAAAAATATACATTTTAAACCAAATAAATGTCTCATTGTTCCAAATGAATGTGACGTGAATGGGAATGAATATTTCTTTGAAATGAGGAAATGTGAATTGATGGAAAGAAATGTATTTTAAAGTCAAGCAAATATTTTATAGGCTCAAGAAACTATTTTTTCCACATCAAATTTTTAAATATTTGAAGCAAAAAAATATCCCACTGAATCAAAAAATATTTCTTTGGCCTAAACCACGCACGAGTGCATATAAGTAGTTCATACTTCAACTGTAGTACATATTTTCTTAAATGAACAAATGGACTCTTTCAGCCTTAATTATAATCAACATTGTTATTATTATACATATTTGATTTGAACAATTCACTTAATTTAGAATCTTGGTGAACCTGAAACAGAAAAATTCGATGAAAAAGCCACCTCCAGCAGGAATCGAACTTGTGTCCGTCGAGTGTAAAGTCCACAGCGATGACCACGACTCTGTGGCAACATGGAAATTCTAAGGTGGAAAGCCGTATTGAACCCTCACCGTAAATGCCAAAGAAACCTTTCTTCAAATCAAAAACATGGATATTGAATTTAACAACATATTTCTTTGATCTAAAGAAGTATTAAATCGAAACAAATTACGCCAAATTGTTAAATATTTGAAAACAAATTAATTTGTTGGAATAACTGTTTATTTGGTATGAATAATTTAATTATAGTAAGAAAATGAAATATTTCCTTCAACTGAAGAAATAAATATTTATGTAAACACAATATCTTGTTCATCTAAATAAATTCGCTAACAGTTGCATGTTAAACAAGAATAAATTAAAATTCCACCAAAACAGTTGACTTTTCAAACCAAAAATATTAATTTTAAGCAAAAAGGTTGATTTTCAAGAAAATAGCTGAATTTTCAACTAAAAAAATTAATTTTGAACCAAAAATGATGAATCTTCAACCAAAAAAATTAATTTTTATCAAAGTAGTTCCATTTTCAACCAAAAAAGATTAATTCTCAATAAGAAATGCAATAGTTGACATTCCAACAACAACAAAATTCATTTGAAATCGAAAACAGTTGAATTCAGCAAAAAAGAAGAATTTTCAACAAAATAGTTGAATCTTCAACCAAAACAGATTAATTTTTAACCAAACAGTTGCATGTTAAACAAGAATAAATTAAAATTCCACCAAAACAGTTGACTTTTCAAACCAAAAATATTAATTTTGAACAAAAAGGTTAATTTTCAAGAAAATAGCTGAATTTTCAACTATAAAAAGTAATTTTGAACTAAAAGTGATGAATTTTCAACCAGAAAAAAAATTAATTTTCAGCAAAGTAGTTCCATTTTCAACCAAAAAAGATGAATTCTCAACGAAAAATTCAGTAGTTGAATCCTCAACCAGAACACATTAATTTTAACCAAACATTTGCATGTTCAACAAAAAGAGATGAAAATTCTAACAAAAGAGTTGAATTTTCAACCCGAAGATATTAATTTTCAAGAAAATAGTTGAATTTTCAACCAAGAAAGATTTTTCAGTCAAAAAATTAAAAAACGTTCAACAAATTTGTTGACTTTTGAAGGCAAAGACGAATTTTCTACAAAACTGTTGAATTTTGAACCAAAAAGGTTTACTGTTTAACAATATTTTTGAATTTTCCAAGCAAACAATAACACTTTTAGTCATAAAAAACGAAGTGGCAACCAAAAATATAGTAGACTTTTCAACCAAAGAGAATCAACTTTCAATTAAAAATCGTTCGATTTTCTCATTGGGTTCGATTAATTCAGTTTCCATTTAAGTGGAAAACGATAAAAAAGGGGGAATAGGAGAAATAGTATAAATAAATAAATATTAATAATAAGAGAATATAATAATATAATATACTGCGATAAATAAATACCGTTTTTCAAGTTTTTCAATTTTTCCGATCAACTAAAAGTAACATGTTCATATTTGCTACAAAACGCAAACATTTATTTTAATTCTTGACTTAAATTTTCCAGTAAAAAATAAACAAAACAAAAACAGATTTCCAATAAAAGAGTTCAATTTTCAACCAGTGTGATGAATTTTCAAATAAAATTATCAATCTTGAACTGGAATAGTTGAATTTTAAACCAAAAAGATTAATTTTCAACTAAAAGAATGAATATTTAACTGGAATACTTGAATTTTCAACAACAAAAAAATGATTTTTTAAACAATAAGATGTATTTTCTACCAAAAAATACAATTTTTCAACAAAATACATGAATTTTTAACGAAATAGTTGAATTTTCAATTAAAGATGACAAATTTTCAACATAAAATGGAATGGTTACTTTTTTAGTTAAACAAAATTAATTTTCAACCTAACTGATTAATTTTCAACTTAATAATTAAGTTTTAAGTTAAAAAAATCCAGGTTTAACCAAAAAATACGAATTTTCAAATAAAAAAGATCATTTTTCAACCAAAACTTGAATAATTAAATTTTTAGTCAAAAAATGAATGTTCAACCAAAGAGATAAATTCTTAAATAAAATTATGGAATATTCAACTGGAATAAAAATTACATTTTCAGTTTAAAAAAAAATAATTTAGAAAAAAATAGTTAAATTTTCGGCAAAAAAATCCTTTTCATCCGAAGGAAAAACAAATTTTTAAACAAATAGTTCATTTTTCAACCAAAAAATGAATGATCAATTAAAATGATGTATCTTCAACTAAAAAAATTAATTTTTAACAAATCAGTTTAACTTTCAACCAAGTAATTTTATTTCCAACCTAAAAGATGAATGTTCAACTAAAATGATAAATATTTAACTGGAATACTTGAATTTTTAACCAAAAAGAAGAATTTTTAAGCAAGGAGATTAAATTTAAAAGAAAGATCATTTTCGACTTTAAAAAAAATCGATGTTTTAACAAAATACGTAAATTTTCAACGAAATAGTTTAATTTTCAATTTATAAAGACAAATTTACAACCAGAAATGGAACAGTTAAATTTTCAGGTAAAGAAATTAACTTTCAACCAAACTGATGAATTTTCAAATAAAATTATGAATCTTAAAATGGAATAGTTGAATTTTAAACCAAACAGATGAATTTTCAACTAAACGGATGAATATTTAACTGGAATACTTAAATTTTCAGAAAAAAATGAATTTTTAAACAATAAGATGTAATTTCCACCAAAAAATACACTTTTTCAACAAAATACATGAATTTTTAAAGAAACAGTTGAATTTTCAATTAAAAAAGACAAATTTTCAACAGAAAATGGAATAGTTACTTTTTTAGTTAAACAAAATTAATTTTCAACCTAACTGATGAATTTTCAATTTGATAATCAAGTTTAAGTTAAAAAATCCAGGTTCAACCAAAAAAGACGAATTTTCAACTAAAAAAGATCATTTTTCAACCAAAACTTGAATAATAATAATAAATAATAATTAAATTTTTAGTCTAAAATTAATGTTCAACCAAAGAGATGAATTAAATTTTCTGTTGATAAAATTAATTTTTCACGAAACTGGTGAATTTTTAACTAAAATGATGAATCATTAACTGGAATAGTTGAAATTTCAATAAAAAAAAATTTAATTTTCTACCAAAAAATACAAGTTTTCAACAAAATACATGAATTTTTAACGAAATAGTTGAATTTTCCATTAAAGAAGACACATTTTCAACATAAAATTGAATAGTTGCTTTTTTAGATTAACAAAATTAATTTTCAACCTAACTGATGAATTTTCAACTAAATAATTAAGTTTTAAGTTAAAAAGATCCAGGTTCAACCAAAAAAATACGAATTTTCAAATAAAAAAGATAATTTTTCAACGAAAACTTGAATAATTAAATTTTAAGTCAAAAAATGAATGTTCAACCAAAGAGATGAATTCTTATCTAAAATTATGGAATATTCAACTGGAATAAAAGTTACATTTTCAGTTGAAAAAAAAAATAATAATTTTCAACAAAATATTTAAATTTTCGGTAAAAAAATTCCTTTTCATCCGAAGGAAAAACAAGTTTTTAGACAAATAGTTCATTTTTCAACCAAAAAATGAATTATTAATTAAAATGATGAATCTTCAATCAAAAAAATTAATTTTTAACAAAAGAGTTTAACTTTCAACCAAGTAATTTTATTTCCAACCTGAAAGATGAATTTTCACTTTCCTCCACGAAACTCGGGTGAAGATAATCGTACTACAGGGGAGTCTTTTTGTTGACATCCACTTCGGAGGATTCGCTGGGGTGTTCCAAGAACTGGACTGTTCTGGGATGCTCCTTGAGAACAGGACTCGCTGTCACGTCCGTACGACGGGTCTGTTGATAGTTCAAAGGCGTAGGTTTTGGCGACACCGGCCTTGCTGCAGCAGGAGGTGCAGTCGTCGTTCATGGTGTATGGCTAGCTGTACCAGATAATGGAGGCGGACATTGCATAGGGTAGGGGTACCCATAACGAGGCGGATACATAGGTGGATAAGTATATGGCGTCGCATATAAGTTTTGATACATGGGGAGTGTAGGGAAAGGTGGATAAGGTAGAGGTAGATAGGGAATGGGAGAGTTCGGCAGGACGGTTCGCCCGTAAGGCTGTTCTTGGCGCTTGACCTTGCCAACACCCTCCATTAGTTTCGTATAGGGGCTAGGTGATCGTGCCATTTCATGGTGTTGCTCTTGTTTTGAGATATGATAGGCCGATACTGATGTCGCCTTCGTTTTTTCTGCATACTTTTGCCGTTCCTCTACGCGCAGCGCATGTTCGTAAGCTTCGTGTATGTCCTTTGGATTCATGGTGTCCACGAATGTTGACATATCCCCAGGTAATCCACGAATATAGGCATCCCGAGCACAATCGAGGAGAGGCTTCATCATCATAGACCTATTGTTGTCGGCACCCGAATACTTCTCTTCTAATGAATGCTTCGCTCCACTGATAAGCCCCAAAGTCCTATCATAATAATCGCTCACACTCTCGTTTTGACGCATGCGCAGGTTGACGATTGCCTCAAAGTACCACTGGTACTCCTTAGTGGGAGCAAAACGTTTCCTAAGATGTTTGATGAGTTCCTTAAGCGTCGAAAATTGCTTAACGCGAACACTCCCTCACGCAATTCCCTAAAGTTTGTTCAAGACAATTTCTATGAAAGACGGTTCAGTTGTTTCTGTGACATAGACCGAACGGTTCTGTATATCCTGTGAAAACTCCTTTAAGGGCGGGACCTTCCCATCAAAAATTGATATGTGGAACGTGCTTTGTTGAAGGGTCATACCCTCCAAGGCGATGGCCATCGCGGCATTCATGTCCATCATTTTGGCTCGTGTTGAGTCATCGGTGCGAGTAAGATTATTCTCGGTCTCATCAACGGGCATATCTCAGTTTTATAATTCAAGTTATTTATATGTCTAAGATGGGGGTCATTTGAGTCCACAAAAGAGTCAGGAGTCAAATTTTTGGCTCAACGCAGAATTGAGATTTCGTGAAGACCACGAATTTCTTGAAGCTGAGATTTTGAATTTCCAAGTTTAGAATCTACAGTATACTAGATTCTATTTTATTTATTTTATTCGTTGGGCGTATCACACTCCAGAGAATGGCTTACAATACTAAGAATTACGAGCAAGTTTACCCTGGCATACCTTTATTGAGTTCTATGAAACAACCGTGACCCAATTACACAAGTTGGATTAATTTGCGGCATAACTTGGAAAGTTTCTCTTACCACCCGATTATTTAGTTTTACAAGAAGGGACACTCTATGGACTAGAATGGGGGGACCCACGGGGTTATCGATACCCGCTATTCGGGGTCGTACCGAGATGGTTTTCTTTATTCTAAGATCCTTGAAGAGAAAATAGTTTGTAACTAAAAAATTTTCATCGATATAACTTTCGACAGCCCTCAATTCTGCTTCGGCTGGCGACTGTATAAAGTTCAATCTTTGTCTTGGAAGATTCATTTATGGATTTTTAAATTACTGATAATTAGAGTAATGTACTGGCGGAGATAATTTCGCACGTGAGAATCCGATCGTCTGTTCTCAATTCTGTCGTGCCTACGGATTCGGTAACGAGTGAACCTAGATAGTAATTGACCACCGGATGTCTTGTGAATTCCACGAGTAGTTCACTTTCCGGGATAAAAGTAACCGATGTCTCCGGACACAATGTTAATTGGACGGTTTCTCTTCGCAAGAACTGCACTTGCCAGTTATTTCCGTTGACTCGTTAAAATCCTAGGTTTCGTTGCAAAATGGGGGCATTGTGAAACCTCTAGAAGTGAATTCCTATCTTCTAGACCATGATATAGAACTTATAAAGCTAGTTGAATTCAGACAATAGTGGATTCACCACCCCGGAATTGTAAGCGTTATTATTTTACGGGCGCAATTGTATGCAAGATAAACTGAACATATGTTATCATATAAGCCCTGCAAGCGAACACTTTGCTGGACGAACGGTATCGGGGTGACAATTCACTGCTCGGGTCAAACTCTGGTTTAGTTTGTTCCTTGAGCATTCAACTTATTGTTCCCTCATGAATACATCCAACATGTTACTGCAACTCCCGAATACTCTTCTCGAGTATGCTTATAACCCCACTCTCTCTCTATCTCTCCATCCCGCTACCTTAGTGATACCGAATGGAAGAAACAGAAAATATCATGACCAAGCAAGGAATTATCGCTCCATACAAGCTTTGAAAATTTCGTCTTCTATGTCAAAAATTTGTGACTCGGGCTCATAGGCGTCTGTGTCACAGTCACTGTTACCTGCGGAAGCGAGAGTTACAAGCTTGATCTGAGTTTTCTGTTGATCTTGGTTGGGGATGTTTTCGTTTATGTTAGGGGTCTCAATTTTGTCCACCCGTTGTTGGGCTTCGTTTAGAAGGGTGCTAAAAAAGCAGTGAAATTCTTGGGAGGATTCAATCTCGGTAAATATATCTTCCTCCCTTACCGGCGGCGCGGCCACGAATCGGATGTTTATTGAAACTTTTATGATTTCTCCCGAGGGTTGAACTTCCGTTTCTACATCGCGCACAATGATATTGTTTATAAGGATACCTTCAATTACCGACTCTATTTTACCTTCAAGCTGTTGTGATCGGTGTCGCTTTCCACCCTTAGGTTTTGGCTTTCGTTTCTGAATCACGTCAGACATGGCTGTGGCCTAGGGCAGTGCAATATTAGGCAATCGGTCTTGGCTATTTCTCTTGAATAATGTTAGTCAATCTAAATATTTCCTAACCGCCTATTTTCTGAAATAATTTAAGGGAAACCGATCACACGCTGGCCAGTTAGGCTTGCAGAGTGACCCTTGGGAGAGTTTTCAGATGGCCAGTTAAGCTTGCTTAAACTCTCTGCATTTCCATTTGATTATGTTCCATTTAATTATTCATCATGTAATCTGAACTTTAAGATACCAACAGCTCGAAATGCTCCTTCTACTACAAGTTGTCATAACCCGAATTAGACAGTCACCTAGAGTACAGATAATTGGACGCCGATCAACCGCTGGCCAGTTAGGCTTGCAAATTGACCCTGGGAGTTACGGAAAACTTATAAGTACAGCTTTTCCTTACAAAATAAATACTCCAAGGGACCCAATCGATGTCAGCTCATATATTTTCTTCCGTCTCTCAAAATTTTGACACGCTAACTTATTTAGTGTAAAAATAAGACGGCGGACAAAATTAACATTGCAAGGTCGAATTTTGATTACATCATAGACTACCATTTACCCTTAAGAGCCGATTAGGTATTTTCACTTCAACCACAAGCTAACTTCACTTCGTTGAGTGCTGAGGGGAAAACAACGGATCAAATGCATGAGATTCGGTCCATTTTTGCCCTATTTCGCTAATATCTTCGTGAAAACTAATTTTTTCTATATAAGTGCATTTGAAAAATAGTTTTTATTTTTTAAGAACTATTTAATAAAATAATAAAATGATAAGAATTATTAGTCTTTACGAAGATATCACAAAAATAAAGTTTTGTCCATGCATTTGGTCCATTGTTATCCCCTCAGCGCTCAACGAAGTGAAGTTAGCTTGTGGTTGAAGTGAAGACACCTAATTAGAGCCGGATAGAACAGCGTTTCCGGTCTTGGATTCAAACCATCACCCAACTTAATTTCCGACCAAACTCCGAATAGGGCCGCATAAGACACCGCCGCGGAAATAATTTAATTTTCTTATTCAGGTGTCCGCTTAAGAGCCGCATAGCATCGGATAGAACAGCATTTTTGGTCTTTGATTCAAATCATCACCCAATTTATTTTCCGACCGAATTCCGGACAGAGCCGGATAATACTCCGCCGCGGAAATAATAAAATTTCCAGTCGGGTGTTCGCTTGGGAGCCGATTAGAGCCGGACAGAACAGCGTTTTCGGTCTTTGATGCATCCGACACCCATCTTAATTTCCGATCTAATTCCGAATAGGGCCGTATAAGACTCCACTGCAGAAATAATTTAATTTTCTTATTCGGGTGTCCGCTTAAGAGCCGCATAGCATCGGATAGAACAGCATTTTCGGTCTTTGATTCAAATCATCACCCAATTTATTTTCCGACCAAATTCCGGACAGAGCCGGATAAGACTCGACCGCGGAAATAATTTAATTTTCTGGTTCGGGTGTCCGCTTAAGAGCAGATTAGTGCCGGATAGAACATCGTTTTTGGTCTTTGATGCATCCATCCCTCAACTTAATTTCCGATTAAATTCCAGATAGGGCCATATAAAATTACATTTTTAATTTAGTTTATTATAATTTTGTGTTGTGATGCCGAATACAATCCGAGTAGAGCCGCTATGCTTCCGCGCATGATATTACGAACCGTGTAAGGACCAGATAGGGGCGCTGTAAATTCCGAAATGAGCTTTTCGGAGCCTTATCCGGTTGTGTATTCGTCTCTATCGAATCCGATCTGTAATTTTTAGCAGGGTTGTATTATTTCGAAAACGGGTAGAGATACGGAAATCTAAGAAAATTTGAAGGCTTTTGCGGGGGAGGGGGGGTAGACGAACTTGAACTGACCCAATTAAAAGATTTTTTAAATGAATAAAGAAATACCAATTTTGATATAAACAGAATTTTGAGATAGCAAATATTCTTTAATATTTACGTACGAGAAACGACAATGGTATTAGTAAAGGAAAAACCTTTTTGTTTCGACTTAGTCCACACGATTTTAAAATCGTCTTTTTTAGTTATCTTGAAAACGGTGAGAGGTACGCAAAAACTGAGGACATTGTCAGGGTTTTCTAAATGGGTATGGTCATCAGCTACCTATGCCTAATCCAGTAAACAAATGTTCGAAATTTAAAGAAATAAAAATTTTGAATTCTTTCGGAAACGGTCAGAAATACGTGATAACTATAACAAGACTTGACAACATTTTCAGGGTTATCTAAAGGGAAATGGTCCTCGGCAATCCCGACCTTAACCAGTGAACAGATTTTCGAAATTTAAAAAATCTAAATTTTGAATTGTCTCGAAAACTGTCAGAAATGCGTGAAATCTAATTAAATTTTAAGGGTTTTGCAGAACAGGATTGTTTTCGACAAACTCGAACCTAACCAATAGAAAGATTTTTATAATTCAAAAACAAATCTTAAATTTTGATTTATCCCGGAAGCGGTGAGAGATTCGCAAAATCTTACCAAATTTTCTCGGTTCGATTAACGTCCTCGGATCACTCCGAACTAACATAGTAAAGTAGAGATACGCAAAAACTAACCAAATTGTTAGGGTATTCCAGACCGGGATGGTTCTCGGGCACCCCAAATTAGCTCAGTAGAATAAGAATTTCAAAAATAAAAATTTTGAGCTATCTCGGAAACGATGAGATAAACGAAAACTGACCAAATTTCGGGGTTTTGTAAAGGTTGATGGTCCTCGACCACCATGAACTAACCCAATAAAAATATTTTTTGAAGAAAGAAAGAAAAAATGTTTACTATCTCGAAAACGGTCAGACATACGCGTAAGCTTGAAAAAATATTTATAAATAACAATTAGTATTAATATTGACGAAATTTGATACATTTTCCGACTTCCGGAAAACGTTGAAAGATACGCGAAAACTACAAAATTTAAAAGATTTTCTGGAAGGGGATAGATTCATTCAGATTAAAAATAATTGAATGGCGAGTTCAGATTGATTTGAACTGAATCGGTTTGAAGTTGATGTTCGTGCAAGAATTGAGAAGGATTGAAAAGAATTTTGGGATGAGCTTCGAATTCATGGATTGGGCACTCGGATTGGAAAGGATTAAAGGTGTGTTAGGATTCAATTTTATGTTCGCGCACGGATCGAAAAGTATTGAAAGTTGAGTTCGGATTGGTTTCTGATTCACTCGGATTGGTTTCCGATTTATTTTAATTGAGCCCACGGAATTAAGAGCATTGGAAAAATTCATCAGTTTCGGCATCGGATTGAGAAGGAGCAAAAGTTTGTTTCCGGTTTGTGTGTGTTTTAATTGGTTTGGTTTCGGATTCACACTTATTTATTCGGACTGGTATCGGATTCAGTCAGATTAATTCTGGTTGAATTCAAGAAGTCCCACGGATTCAAAAGGATTGGAGGCCGGATTGAAAAATCGAATCGTTATGGCTTCAGATTCAAGTTTGTACTGATGCATGAAAGGAGTAGGCTTGATAAGTAAGCCTCGAATACATTCGGATTGAATTTGGGGTTCATGCATGGACTGAGATTGAGATTTAATTTGAGATTGAAACCGGATTGAGAAAGGTCGAAGAGGATTAAAAACTTGCTTCCGATTTTTTCAGATTAACCATCTAATAGCACGGAACGTGTAAAATGTCCGCCGCTTGGGAACGTTCCCCTGGAACGTTTCAAACAAAAATTACCATTATTGTTATTATTATCAAAGATATATTATCCATAAATATCTCTGGCCCAACAAAGGCGCATCACTGGGCTCAGTGTGACTTTTACTACAGCAAACCATGTTTTAAGAGTAAGAGCCAGAGTTTGGCCCGGACGCGGGGCACTGCTGTTCCCAACTCCGTCTTTACTTTGGCAATACATGTTTTAATAGGAAAAGCCAGAGTCTGGCCCAACAAAGGCGCATCACTGGGTCCAGTGTGACTTTTACTACGGCAAACCATGTTTTAAGAGGAAGGGCCAGAGTTTGGCCCGGACGCGGCGCACTGCTGTTCCCAACTTCGTCTTTACTTTGGAAATACATGTTTTAATAGGAAAAGCCAGAGTCTGGCCCAACAAAGGCGCTTCACTGAGCTCAGTGTGATTTTTACTACGACAAACCATGTTTCAAGCGGAAGAGCCAGAGTTTGGCCCGGACTCGGCGCACTGCTGTTCCCAACTTCGTCTTTACTCTGGCAATACCTGTTTTAATAGGGAAAGCCAGAGTCTGGCCCAACAAAGGCGCATCACTGGGTCCAGTGTGACTTTCACTACGGCAAACCATGTTTTAAGAGGAAGAGCCAGAGTTTGGCCCGGACGCGGCGCACTGCTGTTCCCAAATTCGTCTTTACTTTGGCAATACATGTTTTAATAGGAAAAGCCAGAGTCTGGCCCAGCAGAGGCGCATCACTGGGCTCAGTGTTACTTTTACTATGGCAAACCATGTTTCAAGAGGAAGAGCCAGAGTTTGGACCGGACTCGGCGCACTGCTGTTCCCAACTTCATCTTTATTCTGGCTAAGCATGTTTCAATAGGGAAAGCCGCATTTTGGCCCAGCAAAGGCGCATCATTGGTCCCAGCGTTAATTTTACTACGGGTGGAAATATCCGCACTCCGCCGGAGTTCACCATCGGCGTAGTACTGACCTAGTACTAGTCACCAGTACAGATAATCGGCCATTCGCCAAGTACTGGCTAACGGCTGGCTCCACGATCGGCGCAGTACTATACCGATAGTATAAATATTAAAAAAACATTTTTAATACGTTTAAAAATATGGATCAGGTGTTCTAAAATGTCTGAGAACTATAAATACGACTGTCGCAAGTACAACTTTTTTCTTGTTTTTTTTTTTTTCAAGAAAAAAATTCTAAGTTCCATCTTTATATAAAATTGTAAATGTTCAGAAAAAATTACATTTTATGTCAATATTGAATGTTGTAAAATGATCTAAAACACCTAAAAACCAAACCTTACACGAAAGTTTAAAAAAAAATGTTATTAAAAAATTGTCAAAGTTCACGATCAAATTTCTAAGTTCTGTCGTTAGGAATTTAAAATTTTCATGAAAAATTACATTTCCTGTCATTGTAGAAAGTTTAAAGTAGTCTAAAACGCGAAAAAACGAAATATTACACGAAGAAAAATTGTAATCGATGTAAATTATTGATTAAAAAATAATTTTATTTATATTTCTGTTAACAGTACGTATATTTTACATTTACATAACGTAGTATAATAATACATATTTGATTAGAAAAATAGAGTTTAAAATCTGGTGTTTTAACTTTTTTGAGCTGTAGCTTATGAGTATGGCTTTTTTATCGAGTTTCAACTCGTAGGTTTGGCGCAATTGTTGAGACTCCCGACTGCTAGGCTATAGATTTAGGTATAGATGTAGGTTCGATAGCCCGTAGCGTTAGAAATTTTATTTTTAATATAATATTTAAAAATGTAATATATGTATTCACTCTACACCAGGACCCAGTAATATTCAAAGTCAAAATACTCGCAATTAATTAATAATTAATTTTTAAATACCTTTTTTGTCATATCGTTAGAGTATAGCAGTAGTGTGTGCTACAATTAAACAAAATGTTTGAATGAAATTTCAATTTTTGAAATTATAACAAATAGTCGGACGATATGTAGTCGTATATAGATGCGACCTAAAAACAATTCAATTATTTTTTATTTTTTTTTTAAATTAACTCCGGTGATGGCGGCCAGAGTCTGGGCCAGAATTGGCCGCCAAGTACATACCATAGTTATCATACCAGCAATGGGACGATATTGACAGCCGAGATCGGACCGATATCAGTACCCATTGCTGAGCCGATAATGGCAGCCAGTAACGCACAAGTGATGGCAGCCAGAGTCTGGGCAGAATTTGCCGCCAAGTGCATACCATAGTTATCATTCCAGCAATGGCACAATATTGGCAGCCGATGTTCGGCAATATTTTTTCCGATACTGGGCCAGTGCTGGGCCATATCTAACTTCGCACTTGGGATATCTTAAAATATTGTTACACTCATTTCCGTTAAAAAAAGAAACAAACAAAATCTGCAGTCTGAACGAATTCTAAATTGTAAAAAAATAAGATCCGTGTTGATTAATCAACAATGATAATTTCTAAATGTATCCCCCCCCCCAATCTGAATCAGCAGTGTGACACGTCAACTTAACGAAAATAAAGATCATAAATCGCAGATTTTATTATCTGCGAGGTGCGTATTAAGAGTAGTGTACTGTGCATAGAAAAAGGTGTATTAAGAGTTGTGGGGTATGGGTACAGAGAAGTTACTATACACTCTTGATAAAGGAGTTGAACACGCCGTCAACGGCGAAGCGTGAGGGGTGCATAAAGATTTGTGACCTGTGCGTATAAAAGGTGTATGAAGAGCAGACAATGTACGAACAGAAGGTGTATAAAGAGTTGCGTAGTGTGGGTAGAGAGAGAGAGAGAGAGAGAGAGAGAGAGAGAGAGAGAAATATGTGTTCCCTCGCGTATAATTGATTGTGTGTATAAAAAGGTACTTTAGGAGCTGTATAGTGTGGGTGTACAAATATGTGCATTTACATTCCCGATGAAGAGGTAGAACGTGGTGCTGAGTGTGAGGAGCAAGGTGCGTATTACTGTACGGTACCGAGCGCAAAGCGCGAGATATGTATAAATTGTAGCGTACTGTGTGTACAAAGAGATGTATAAAGAGTTATATATTGTGGGCACAGAGAAAGTAATGTACACTCTCGATATAGGAGTTGAACGTGGTGCCCAGGGCGAAACGCCAGGTTCGTAAAAAGAGTAGTGTACTGTGCATAAAAAAGGTTTATTAAGCGTTGTGTAGTGTGGGTAGAGATGCTTGTTGCATCACATGCTTGTTTTAGTGGTTGAACGTGGAGCAGAACACAAAGCGCGAGTTGCCTATAAAAAGCAGACTATCGTGCGTGTAAAGAGATGTACAAGGAGCGACTTTTAGTATCAATATCTATTTTATCGCATATCCATAATTGAAATAAAATATACGAATTAAGGGATAATTGAGGTACGGTTAGAAAAAGTCGAATAGTGAATATGAAAATGCAGACTAATCTCTCTGATTGGAATAAATCGTAAGAAGAATATATAAAGTTCCTACAATAACCGATAAATTTGTAAACCAAACAGATGCATTTTCAACCAAACAAGGCGAATTTCTAACAAAGCACATGCATTTTTGAAGGAATAGTTCAACTTTTATACCAAAAAAAGATTTTTCATAAAAAATGTTATATTCAAATTATCAGATAAGAAAATTAATTTTCATTAAAAAACGAATTTCCAACAAAATACTTAGATTTAAAGAAAAAAAGTTGAATATTTACGAAAACATGGATTTTCAACAATAGAATTGAATAGTTAAAGTTCTAATGAAAAAAATAATTTTCACTTTGAAAAAGAAACAAAACAATTTTTAACAGAATAGTTAAATTTTCAACCGAAGAAATAAATTTTTAACCAGAAATATGAATTTTCAACCAAAAAGGTCAATTTCCTACCTAGAAAATTAATTTTCTAACAAAATTGTTAAATTTTTATCAAAAAAATATGGATTTTGAACAAAAAAATTAATTTGCAATAAAAAAAACAAATTTTCAACAAAATAGTTAAAACCTTGAACCAAAAATGGAAAAGATATATTTTCAGTTAAAGTAATTAATTTTCAACTCTGAAAAACGAATTTTGAAACTGATAAAAGAAATTTTATAACAAAGAGATGAATTTTTCACGAAAAACATTAATAATCTACTACAAATGACGATTCTTCAACAAAATGTATGAATTAAAAAAAAAGATAATTTTCTGGAAAATAGTTACATTCTTAACAAAACCAAAAAGCCTTTCGGACTATAGTTATGAAATATTTGATATTTCAACAGAAGAAGATTCTTATTTTTAACTAAACATAGTTTAATTTACCTCAAAAGACGAATTTTCAACAAAATACGTGAATCCTCTACCGAGGAAGATTATTCAGTCAATACGGGGGAAAAAATTCATTCAAAATGTTGAATTTTCATGTCAAGAAGATAAATTTTCTACAAAGCAGTTGAATTTTCAAACCTAAAATATGAATTTTCAAAACAAATAATTTAATGTCCAACTCAATGAAGACTTTGCTAAATGAAGAATTTTTTAACAGTAAGATGAATTTGATATACGCCGTGGGCTGTAACGGACGATGTACGAAAGGAACTTTCACGTATCGCTAAGAAACTTCGTAATGCTGAGAGTTGGAGAGGCGATTAGTGAGCGTGACGAAACTAAGCAAAGTGATCTCATTGGACCGCGCGCCCAAAACCGACGGAGTGGGGAAGAACTTGCGAACCAAGGTTCCCACTCTCGCCCCCGCTTCCGCGGGGAGGAGAAGCTGCGCGCTCTCCACATAAAAGAGGGCGCTTTCACCACCATAGGCATTCGGTCTCCGACCACGCTAAAAGGATTAATCGCAGGAAAGACTGAACTGTTTTTTCACTTCCACCAAACATACCTTCAGTCATGTTCAGGACTGAGGAAATTTATAACGTAGTTCAGTCTTCAGGGACTGTGAAACTTTTTACTGCCTTTCGCTCGGTTTTGATCCAGTTACCTTCATAGGTCATCCTTTTAAGTACAGGGTGGACGAAATTAAACAAACGGCAGAGACTTGCCCGGCAGCGTGCCAAGGCAGAGGCCACGTCGACAGTATGAACTGGAGTAGGTGAAGGAGCACCGCCTGCCCGTCCACGGCGTCCACCACCAACACTAGAGGCGCCATCCGCCATCCAGCACTGTCCGAAAGAAGTGACACCGCCACCTAAGGACCGAAGGAGGTGCCAATACCAACGGTATCAGTCTCGCCCTTGGGATATTTAGCCCCTCCACTATCCAGGAAGGGTTCGCTGCGCAAGGCTTTGAAGCGTTTGCGAGAACATCGGGGAAAATTCAGTGCCGCCCGAAAAATGGTAATCCGAGTGGCTTGCTACCAGGATCGGGAGACAGTCCTAAGTTTGAATCCAAACGTCGTTCTCGAGTGGAACGAACAATGGG